>VZRW01003529.1:34012-178838 GCA_013398125.1 Aegotheles bennettii
CCATCATTTTTTTTTCCCTTTCTCTGTGCAACCTCACATGGGGCTGCTCCAGCAGCGGGCCACTCGGGGATGGGATTTATTGCCACCTTTAAGGGGGGGTTGCTGCCACAAAATCCATGCTGGAAAAGCAACAGTCCTTCACCTAGAGGCTGGCTGGAGATGAGGTCTGTCTCTGTGTGGTGGCAACCTGTTTGCTTCACTCCTGGGGCATCCTGGGTTGTGCCGGGGGGGCCAGCATCGCTCCCGCCCTGTGCTGTGCAAACATGATATCACAGGGAGGCAAAAAAGCTGTGAATAAGAGTTCATGGCAGTGAGTAATGGAAAGCAGTTGTCCCTTGTAATGTTGCCTGGCCATAAAATGTCAGATAGATGTAAAAGTTATAAATACATCTGAGAGCAAATACTTAGAGCGCAGCATTAACTCCTTGCTTTGGGAGTGCTGCTTGCCTCCCCAGGCAGCTCCCAGCTCCCAGCTTCCTGGAGGTGAGCCAGGAACAACTGGGGGATGGGACCCAAATACATGCAGACTCCTTTTGCTGGTAAATAAATGCTGATCTGCTGCTGACGGGAGTTTGGTTGGGCACTGGAGCTCGCAGTGGATCTCAGACCTGCCCCATGCATTGCTGAATCTCACGGGTTGGATATCTGACTGCTGAAGGACA
This sequence comes from Aegotheles bennettii, assembly GCA_013398125.1. Lineage (NCBI taxonomy): Eukaryota > Metazoa > Chordata > Aves > Caprimulgiformes > Aegothelidae > Aegotheles > Aegotheles bennettii. Next base: position 34,675 of record VZRW01003529.1, read on the forward strand.
GTCTGTGCCCTGTTGGGTGATTAGCTAGGTGAGAGCCAAGGGCAGACACGTGCCCAGCCATGCTGATCATGGCAGGCAGCAGCTGAGGACACAGCTGGTGAAGTTTTCAAGGGAGTATGTTCTAATGGCAGGGATTTTCTCGCCACGTGGGAGGAACAGCCTCCTCTCAGCTATACAGGGGAACACCACGGGCGGGTATGTTCGTGCACCTCCCAGAGCACACATATATAAGGAGAAACAGGAAAAGTCCTGAAGCCCCATCCCAGCCACCACTGGCACTTGCACAGCCATCCAGATAAGGACTTAGGAGGTGCAGCATCCCCTCCATACTAAACCAATGTGGCATTCCCAAAGCAAGGGGCCGTGTGAGTGCTGCAGAGCAGCAGCCAGAGCAAGCTTCCTGCAGGGCACCAGCATTGGTGGAGCGGCTGGGGACACCACCCTCAGTGCTGAGAAGTTACCTTCCCATCGCTTGCCATTGTGGTGGGATGTCAGAAAATCCCCCAGTACATATATATATATATACACCCATACCTCTATACATGGCTGAAACAGTTGAAGCAGACCCCAAATCCTTAAAGAACATTCCTGAGAAACCTCTTGCTTCTGCAGTGCCAAGACTTCAGAGCATGGTCTCAGAGCCCCAGAGGCAGGGCTCGAGGGTGAAACACAAGCCTGGGCGAAGAATTCCTGCAGGAGCGTTTCACAGAAGGGCAAGATGCAGTGGAGAAGGAGGACTTGGAGGAACAGGTGCAGGAGGTCTTGCAATACTTACCCATATCTACAAATACACTAGTGGAAATAGTGAGGGGAACAGAGAGCAATGATGCAATAAATCTTTTAAAAGAAACAATAAGACCAGGACAGCTGGCATAAAAAGGACCATGTTCCCTTGGCTACCAGTGACTTCAGGAATGAAAAAAGTGGAGTGGATGAGGGACAACATAGTGACAAGGGAAAAACTGTGATCCCAGGGAAATTTAAATCCTGGGATCCCGAGAAAGATTCCTGGGCAAACTGGGTGCTTTTCAAAAGACTTGGAGGAGTGGTAGTCTCTGTCTAGCACAGCATATGTAAAGAAAAGGAATGTCAGATTGCTGCACTTGAGCAAAGTATTGAAGGAGGAACAGCAATGAATGTATGAAATTTTGGGTGTACCGAGGACAACCAGGGGGAGAGGGCACTGGTTGTGCAAGTGTGGAGGAAGAACACCCATCTGAGATCCTTTAGGTATCTCATGCATGGGTATTTCTGCCAAAACTCATGGATTTTGTGCCTAACCTTCAGTCTCCAGCACCTTAGCCAGTGTTCCACCACTCTGATACCCAGCTCCATCCTCAGTCCACCAGGTGTCTTGGGCTGAAAGTTCACTTCATGAAAATCTATTCCCTTCTCTTTCTAGCTGTGAATTTGCTACTTTTTTGCTTCTTTGTGTTGCCCTCTTTGTCTGGTGCCTCAAGAGACTCTTGCAGAGGCTTCTGCGGTCCCCCTGAGCTCCCCCTTTTCCTGTTCATCGCCACTTTCCAACACAAAATGAGAAGCAGCTTCCCCCCAGGCTGCCCCCATGTATGCCCCCAGCTTGTTCTCTTGGCTAAATTTCAGCTGAGGAACATGCTGGAACACTAAAGCCATGGTAATGAGTAACACATTTCTTCAATGGGACGATGCTTTCTGAATGCACCGTGCTTTACAGCTACCATAAATAATGAAATCAGTATTTGTAAACTATACTTTAAGGAATTCATTCTTTTCCAGAGATTTCAAAAGCATGTCATTTTCCAGATTGTGAAGTTTGCCAGTTCATCTATTTTTAGAAATTCTCACTCTACTGATGTGGTCAAGACAGTCCTTAAACAGAAAAGGGTGGCTGCGTGCCTCAAAGGTATAAACAGCCAGACATGTGATGGGAAATGCTTCAGAGGTGAGCGTGTCAGACTCCTCAGCATCAAAGTTGTTGGGTGGTGAAGCTGCAGGGACAAATCAGTGTGCAGGCTGGAGAAACAGACATGGAAAAACATCTTAAAAGTTACTTTTCTTGGAGATCTGGAGAGTCCCAAAAATAGTCTCATGGCCCAGGAAATGAGACGGATCCTGCAGAAAACTGGCAGCACAGCCTCAGCCGGGACCGACACTTCCTTGGAAACCTTGATTTGCGTAAACATAAAAGTGATGGAAAAAAAGCCAAGCAAGCCAGGCTGTCTGTGAGGCTCCTCTGGGCTGCACATCTCTGCCAGAGCCACCAGACCCCTTGGATGGCTTCTCTAGCATCCCCCCATCCCCATCTCTCAGCCACAGCAGAGCCCCAAGGGCTCCACGGGGAGTGGGGGGGGGCAACGACACAACCCACTCCATGGTTGTGGTGAGGGAAAACAAACCCACACCTGAAGATCTCCTGGTATTTGACGTGTCCCAAACTTGGTGAGCTCATGGATGGAGCTGACTGTGATCTTGCCCTTTTCCTGGTCAGCTGGTTACCTCCTTGCCTCACAAACCTGCTGAAGTTGCTGGGGCTTATGTGCTCTTTGAGGCCTCTATTCCTATCTTGTGTAGTTTAAAACAACTTTTACTGCATTTAACATTTCAAAGACCCTATGAAGTGTCCTGGTCCTAAGTGATAAATATCCTTTTTCTGTATAAAGGCCATTGACTCTTTTGCTTAAAATACATGGATATCTTTATCTGGTTACTAGATAAAACAACTGCCCTCCTGCTGCTGACTTCTCATTAAGATCACGGATTTCAAGAACTTCTCTATGTATTTCATTGAAAAGTTTGTGCCTTTAGCTTTCACTTTTCAGGCCCAGATTGTGACTTTCTGTTCACTGTATAAAATGCCAGCCTCATAAAAGGGGGTTCCTCCTGCTCCATTCTGAGACCTTGTCCTAGTACAAGATGCACCAGCCAAGCTCCACAGGCAGGGGACTTTCTGTGCAATTTCAGAAGCCCTTCAGATCACAGATAGTGCCCTGTCCCCAGCTGCAACTCTTCTTGGATGCTCCCAAGAAAGATAATAAACCCTCCAGGCTACACAGGACCACTTCCACCTTGAAAGGAAGGTCCCTAGACTCTTGCAGGTGCATAAACTGCCTTTGGACCTTCTCTCCACTAAGCTGACTCTCTTTTGCCTCTTATCACAAGGCTTGTCTGATCAGGTCCTTCCTTTGACCACCTCCCATGTCCCCACATCTTTCTCTGGGTGCTGATTCCAGAACCAGTCACCATGTCCTTGCAGCTCTCCTGTCTGTCCCTTCTTCAGGAAGGAGCCTCTGCCCTCATGGCTGAGCTGGGGCTTTGACCCAAGGCATTTGTTGGGGACCCATTAGTTCTGGCTGTGGGTCACATCTGTCCAGGCCTGACCCCCTTCCCGGCTGCATGGGGTGAGATGCACACCATGGGGGAGCTCCTCTGCCTGTGCTTTCAGACATGTGGAAGACCAGGCAAAGGTGCCCAACAGCTCTCAGGTGGGGACAGCCCTGTACCGTGGTCACCAGACTTCTGCAGCAGTGTCCTGCCAGCTCCAGGCATGGGCAGAGCTGACACAAGGGTTTGCAGCTGCCCCTGCAGAGATCACCCCAGCTCTACTCCAAGCTGCCCACAGGGACGGGAGGCAGCGACCCACAAACACCTCCTCGCATCCCAGCTCCCTCTCAAATCTGGCTTTTTCAAACGAGGAGACTCCCATGAAATCTGGCCCTGCTCCAAGGTTCACGCGGGCGGCGGTGGGGTGGGAGGAGGAGGGAAGCAGAGAGCAATCTATAACCTTTATAGCACTCTCGAGAGCAGCTGTCTGGCAAATGTCAAGCACTGTCTAGGGCTATTTCGGGCACTTTATTTTTATAAAGGATGCTTTGAGGTGGGGGAGGGGCATGGAGAGGGTTTTCTCATTGCCAGCACCTTAAAGAATAAAACCCCAGGGAGGAAAGTTCAAGGATGCTTCTTGGTCACGCAGCTGACACCACATCCCATTGGAGAGTCCCAGGAGGCTCTTGGACAGGCAGGACACCGGAGATGGGCTTGGGCTTGTCTCGCAACTGGACACTTCCAGAAGGAGCCCGTGTCCCTCAGGAGCCAGGGTGGGGACACAGAGGCAGCTCATGCTGTGGACACGACCTCAGCATGCACTATCACTGCAAGGGAGATCAGCACCCCATGCTGCCCAGTGATCTTCTGAATGTCCCTCCTAAGAAGTCTCATAAATATATTTTTAATTCTGGATATTTTCCATTGCTGTCCCATGGGCCCAACCCTCCAAGCCCAAAGAGTCCACAGACTCCTTCACTTTCAACAGAGCCAAGACCAGGAGCCAAAATATCACACAAGGAGGAGCAGAGCATCTAGAGATCCTTGTTTGAAAGATTATATGAAGTGTAACTGGGACATCCAACAGGAAAGCGTTCCTGTTGACAGAAGGAGATGTTCTTCCAAGAGTGGAAACAGTTGCAGAAACTCAGTGGGTTTGTCTTTCTTTTCAAACTTCTGGTGAGTCTGGAAAAGAAAGTAGTTCTCATTTGTAATGGTGGAGGGTTCAGTTCCTCCACCACACGCCTCTTTATCAGAGGCAAAAGTAGGGTGGAAGTAGGAGAAACAACTCCTCAGTATTTCTTACTGTAAAATGTTACAAGGTGTGTTTAGTGTTTTTAGACTGGCTGGGCCTGGTCCATCTTGCGATCAAACTAGGATCAAACTCCCTGCTGGGATCCCAGTGCCATAGGAAGATGCTCTCTTCGTACCCCAAGACCAGCAACCACAGCACCCACCTTACTGGGGACAAAGGAGGAGCGGAGGGCTACAGCCCAGCCATTGCACTTCCCACCTCAGGAGAAGGCTGGAGTGCACAATCCAAGGCAGTTTTGGGAGCATCTGGAAGTCAGCACAGAGATGAGTAACATCTGACATGACTTTGTCAAGAATGGGACACGTCAGGCCAAGTTAATTTCCTTCAGCAGTGGGGTGTAACAAGCCCCCAGAGGGAGGAGCAGTGGTGGGACGGGAGCTGCGGGCAGGCGTGGGGTGTCCTGCCTGCCCTGCCCTCAGGTGCTGCAGGAGAGGTGCGGAGGAGCAGGGGCACAGTATTGTGAGAGCAGCTCAGTGGCTCACTGTGGGGCTGGGAAGCTGCTGTCGAGCACTCCCATTAATGGCCAGCGTGGAGAAACAGAGAGTGTATTTATTACATTTGCGTGCCATACAATGCCGAGACCACAGACAGAAAAAGGATTGTGGCAAACTGGAGAAATGGGCTGAAAAGCCGGGAGGAGGCTGGGTGGGGGGGGACGGCATACTGCAGCATGTCCCTGCAAGAAGGCAGGAGATGTCCCCTGGGTTGCTGCCTGTCTGTGGCCACCTCTGCTGCAGCCCATGGAGCTATGGAAGGTGCCCCAAGAGATGCTGCTGACTGGGCAAATGCAGATGGGAGACATTCCCATGCAGCCCTGTGGAGCCCACGGAGCCTGGGCAAAGGCAGGTGACAGCCATCCATGGGCACCCACCACATCATGGCTGGAGCGGGTGGGACGAGCTGCACTTGGCCAAAGCTCTGGCGCACGTGACGTGGCATACAATTTATATACCTTTAATTCACAGCGCTGTGGTCTGAGCCATTTCTGTATTAAATCGAGTCAGTTTAACAGCAGAAGCTGTCAGCACCAGCTGGGCGGCCTCCCTTAACACTGGCCGTGGAGGCAGGGGATAAACCAAGCAGTAACCAAAGCCCTCCTGTGCTGGTCCCAGGCAGATTGTCCTGTGACAGCGAGGCAAGGCACGGGGAGAAGCAAAAACCTGGTACCCAACTGCAGCAAGCTGCTTTCTGCAAATGCTGGGGTAAGGTACAGCTTAAAATTAGCTACCGTAAGTCACGGTGCAATGTGAAACACAAGCAAATAGGTTTTCCCCAGCCCCTGCCTGCAGTGGGAGGAGGATGCTGAAGGGGAGAGGAGGCTGCAGGAAAGCTGAGCACATCGCAGCTGGGAGCTTGTAGGAGCTGTGGGGCAGCTGCCAGCCTGGGCAGGGATGCCTTTACCTCCAAACAGAAATGGAAAAGGGTTAACTTTTGTCTTTGTCAGCCTGCAGAGCCAGCGTGGAAACAACCCCCCCAGATCCTGTTTTTCCATGCTCCCAGAAGAATGTAAACCTTTTTAAACAAAACCCAAACTTTTTAGCAAAGGAAAAAAAAAGAAAGAAAAACAAAACAAAACAACAAAACCCAGCCCGAACTGTTAATTTGTGGCAAGCCCCATCAGTCCTCAAATTCAACAAGACAGAAGCCCCAGGGGAGGCACTGAGACCTGCTGCTGGTTCAGCTCTCCGGTGGGATGTGATCCCTTTCTCACCACCCTGGGAGGATGTCCCAGGATGTCCCAGGGTGGGGGCTGGCCACCTCCTGAGCCCCTGTGGCCCACAAGGACTCATGATGAGCACTGGGAGCAGGACTCTGGCTTGGCCAGGGGTGCCCGGGGGAGGCTGGGGCAGGGCAGGAATTTGCCAGCGGGCGCTGGTTGCCCAGCTGGTCCCACAGTGCTGAGGCCATGTGGCTTCCCTGTGCCGAGCATCCGTGGGGGGATAAAAGGGAGGCTTCAAAAGCTGGCGTGTGACGGGGTGTCCCCGGGGAGCCGGGTGGCAGTGAGAGCGTGCGTCCGCGAGCAGCCCTGGCCGGCCGCCACACTCCCCTCGCTTATTTACAGTGCTTTATCAGGGGCTGCGGGCTGCGATAAAGTTTATGAAAATAAAAGGCGTCTCCAGCAGGCCAGGGCGAGAGCAGGCCCTGCCGTTGCTTTCCCACACTGATTAGGATCTGGGCAGGCTTCGGCGCTCCAGATCTCCGATGAAAGCAGCAGGACCGGCAGCACTTCCCTTCCTGGCCCCCGCTCAGGGCCAGAGGCAGCGAGAGGTCAGTGCGCTGCACACACACAGCCTGCACGGCGCCTCACACGCTGCACACCACACACCGGGCACCACGCCGGGCACCGCGCCACGCATGCCCTGCGCTGCACAGTGTGCACTGCACACCACACACCGGGCACCACGCCGGGCACCGCGCCACGCATGCCCTGCGCTGCACACTGTGCACCACGCACCAGGCACCACGCCGGGCACACTGTGCCCTGTGCACCACACACTGCACAATCGCAGCAGGGGAGATTCAGATTAGACATTAGAAAAAATTTCTTCACTGTAAGGGTGATTTGATATTGGAATGGGTTGCCCAGGGAGGTGGTGGAGTCACCAGCCCTGGAGGTGTTCAAGATGCATCTGGATGTGGCACTGAGTGACACGGTTTAGTAGTGATGTAGGTAGGTGGTTGGACTGGATGATCTTGAAGGTCCCTTCCAACCTTGGTGATTCTATGATTCTATACTGTGCACCCCACACCAGGCACCACCCCAATTCCCTGCACTCCCTCACTCCTAGGACGTGGGGAAGTAGCTGTAGCCTTTCCCTTTGAAGGGAAAGCACCAGGGTGAGGCATCTGGCCGGGATGCAGGTGGGGCAGGACCAGGCCTGTCCCCTGCGGAGGCGGCACGGTCCCTGCCCTCCCTGGCACGCAGCCATCCCCATTCCCAGGATGATGGCCAAGGCCTCAGCCCCTTTCCGCCAATTGTTCGGTGGCGACAGGGCCACAGCTTCTTCCTGGTCACGAGCCCGACCCTCGCCCTGGAGTGAGTGCTGGAGCCAGAGCCTCAATCCCTGCTGGGCACGGGTCAGGGTTTCCCACTTCCAGGGCAGCGGGGCTCTGGGGAACAGTCTTCTATGAGTAATACCTGCAAAATTCACTGGGCTGCACTGCCGGGCAGTCCGGGCAGAAACACTCAGGCAAATGAGGAACAAAGCCCAGGCAGCATTACCGGCTGGAAAACCAGAGTCTGATCTGACTGCCACTGGGGTTGGGAGGAATTTGGGCGATGGCAGTAACAAGGATCCATCCCCCAAGTGCTGCCGGGCTTGGAAATGTTCAGTTAAGTGTGGGTTTTGTGGGGGGTGGTTTTATTGCCCCTTTTCACCTCCAGCACACTCTGGAAGAGGTGCTGGGAACCAAAACACTTAAAAGCAGCTCAGGATGAAACCTCAAACCACACAAATTGCATTTGGTCTGGGGTTTTCTTGCAAGCTCAACGTGCCGGCTGGGTCCTCAAAGGAGCCATGAATCTCTGAATGAAGCTGGCTCGCAGCTCGTGGTTTGCAAGAGAAACACAACTCCTCCTCCCTGCCTCCTCCTCCCTTCTTACGGACTGTTTCCCTGCCTGTAAAAATCAGGTGGATGCTCAGAACTGGAGCTGAACCTTGCTTCGGGTGGTGCAGCATCCCTGCATGGACCCCCCCGGTGGTCCCCCACCACCACCACCCTCTGCAAACCAAACAGCGAGGAGGGCTCTTTCCATTCTTACAGTGAGTGTTGAGATTTATGGGGTGCTGGCACCACATCAAAAACAAATTCAGTCATTTACAGTAAAATCAAAGTGGGCAGAACAATGAATGTGAAGCGAGGTTAAAACACCTTGTTACAGGAACAAATTGTGCAGCTGACATCAAAATAATGGAATTTATGTCCCTGCAGGTTGCAGCCAAATTATTTGTAGTGACATTTGTCTAGGCACGAGTTCCGGGAGGGGTGCTCGAGGCTGCCGCCGAGATATTTTGGGGTCAGGCAGCAGCTGAGCTCACATGGCAGAGCGATGAGCACGAGGTGGCCGGGGGAGGGCTGCCCACAGAGCCCAGGGCTCAGGATCAGGCCCTGTCTGCCTGTCTCCATCCTCTAGGGCAGGATGGGGCGGGGAACCCCCTACGCCCCCCTGAGCAGGCGATGCACTGCCTGTGTGGTCCCTGCAGGACTCACCCCAGCTGTAAAGCACAGATGCGTTGCTATTGCTGGCACCTGCCCAGGAGATGCTGCATGCTCAGTGATGAACTCAAGGTGCCCATAGCCCAGAGCCACATATCCAGTGTGTCAGGGTCCATCCCGTTACACTCCACTTGCTCGAGGCAGCCACCAGCTCCTCGGGCAGCAGCCAGTGTTTCATCCCACCCCCCGGGTCTCTTTCTCTTCCCAGCTGTTTTGGAGCAGCACATCTTCCTTCCCTGCTTAACCCCATGTAGGCTTGTGCATCCCACACCTGCCAGACCCTGGGATGTCCCAACAGAGACACAGCTGTAAAAAAGCCACCCACTCCCTTTTACCTCTCCACCCAGCACAGAAATACCCCAGTGCCACCCCCAGGGCTGCCCAATGCCCCCAGGAAGCATCCCCTCCCTGTTCCCTGCCTGTTGGCCCCATGCGAGGCTGGCAGTCCCTCATGTGAGACTGGCCAGCCTTGGGAAGGTGATGCTTGGGCAGGCACCACGTCCCCCTCTGGCAGCTTGGCCTCTGTGCCCCATGACTGGGCTTGTTTTGAAAATATATTGTGAAGCACTTCATTGTTATGGAGATTTATTTTATGGACAAATAAATATTTGGCCCTTTCTCCTTTTGCCTTAAAAGTCTGTCCCTTCTCCCCCTCTCCATGTCCTTTTGCCATGTTTATATTGCAGGGTCGCTCTGCTCCTTCGGCCTCACTCATCCTCCTTTCCTCCCCATGCAGCAACATCTCTGTGTGCCCTTCACCACCCCTCAGCCTCCTCCTCCCCCTCACCATCCTGCAGCTCAGTGTCCCAGGGCCCCTCCAGTGTGGGAGACAAGGAGGCTGGCTCCCACCCTGTTAATCTCATTTATGCATTTTGGAGGAAACAATTATTTTATCCTCTTAATTCTTGGAGTTCACATCCCAGAGGCAATGATGTGGCTGTTTCGGGCTCTCCCAGTCCCAACGCTGGCTCTGTGGTTGTGCTCTGCTTGCCACATCCTGTGTTTCCATCGGGATGGTCCCATCATGGTTGCTCCCATCTGTGTCCCCCATCTTTCTTTTGGGCTTGCTTGCACAAGGAAAATATTCTACCAGATCTCCTGAAACCCACCCTCCAAACCCATTAAAAAATAGCAACTGGCAAAGCAACACCACCAAATTCACTGAGCAGGGGAAGGGGAGGCAGGACACAAACGAGCCTCCTCCGTTAATAAATCCTAGCAGCTGTGGAAAGTTTGAGGCAAGTGAGAGCACCCAGACAGAAAATTAAAAAACTAATAAAGTCCTCAGTGTGGGGGCACTGGCATCAGGTCAGCTTTACTTCTCTAGGCACCTCGTAAAGAGACATTCCAGGACACTAACTCATAAGGGAAAGCTGCAGGGGTCAAGGAGAACAGTGGAAAACTAACCATGGTAACCCAAGTATACTGGAAAGACAGCAGAAAACAGCCAGGAGTTGTGTTTTTTTTATCCCCCCCCTTTTTTCTCTCTGTTGGTTGTTGGATGAGCAGAGCCTGTGATTTGGAAAAGTGTGGGCATGGTGGGACCACAGAGCAGAGTCCCAGTGAAGAGCCCGATCTGGTGGGATGGTTGGGAATGAGAAGCTGGAGCTCGGTTTGTTTCCAACCCAGGATCGGAAGCTGCTCCATGCCCTCTGCCCCAGGCTGCCCGCTCCAGCTGCACCACTCCTGCCTGCCTGGAGATGGGCAATACCCTCAGACCATATGCTAAAATGCACGATATGCTTCAGTGTTAACTGTAAATTAAATGATGATGCTTTGATTTAAAGGGCTAAAAAGCTGAAAATTATTCCCTAATGTTTTATATTTCTGTTCATGTCCCCAGGTGGGTGCTGCAGCTCTTACCCCTGGAGCCTGCTCCCTGCCCTCCTGCTGCCTGCCCAGACTGAGCTGGGCTCTGTCCCAGGCTTGGGGGTCTGCACGCCAGCCCCAGCACTGCGGAGGCAAAGCAGCCCCACAGCATGGACACAGCTCCCTGGCAGTTCCTACAAGCCACAGAGATTTGGCATCTCCCCCAGCATCCCAGGGCTGAGGGGTGATTACTGGGTGGGGGGGGGGATGTGTAGTTGAATGGCAGGAGACCAGCCTGAGCCTGGTGATGAAGGAAAGGGAAGCCCTCTCACCTGCTGGGTGACATTGGTTTTACCAGCTTTGCCCCATCCACATCCCCTCATACTCTCCCAGGGCACCTGCTGGGGCAGCAGTATCTCCCCAACATCCTCCCAACACATAGGTTGGGGGCATGACACTCCCCTTGGGGTTCTCTGGATCTCAGGGACTGCTCAAAGACCCAACCCTTATTTGCAAGAGCCAGGGTGACTTTGGGCAGGTGGAACCACCAGTGCCAGTGCTGATGGCTGCCCTGTGCCAGGCTGGTGTGGCCATGGCCAGCCCTGGCCTCCCAGCCGCAGGCCACCCCGTGGCTTTCAGCAGCAGGGATGTCCTCCCTCCGCTGGCCTCATCCATGGCAGCAAGAGCAAGGGCTTGTGGGCATCTCTCTCTCCCTTTACAGCCTTCCAGGTGGAAAGAGCAAGGGAAGAAGGTAGTCCTGCCTGCCCTGGGAGGTGCTGCTCACAGCTAATCCCAGCCTGTGAGTGCTCTTGGCGACTCTCTTAAATGGGCAAATGAGTATGTGCCAAGAGGAGCTTCCCAGGAGTGAGAAGGGGTGGGATGAAGGGAGGAGGCCTGGATGCATGATTGTTCCATGACCAGGCAGCCCTGCCTGGGAACGAGCAGCCGAGGCAGATTCAGACCCAGGCCCTGCACGCTGCCAGCCAGGGGAGCCTCTTACAGGGCTCTGGCTGCTGCATAAAAACCTTCTGCCAAGTGCTGGGCTCGTGCTGTCCCCAGGACACAGCCACATCTCAGGCACTGGACCAGGATGCTCAGCTCTCGGCTGGGCTCCAGGGCAGGGCCACCAGGGGAGCTCAGCAATGGTAATTGTGGATGAGCATGAGGTGGCGTCCTGGTCCTGGTCCAGTGGCCAGAGGCAACCATGATTCCCAGTCCCACACCCTCATCGTGCCACAGCTCACCAGTGGCAGCCCTGCCCTCCCTGCCCTGCGTGCCCTGGGGATGCAGCAGGCAGGGACCGTTCACACGGGGCTCGCAGGGCTCCCAGCGCAGGGAGTCAGGCTGCCCGCACCTCACTGGAGAAGCCCCCTCGATTTGCACGTGGGTGAGAAGCAATGTGCAAGCGTGGAAGCAGCTGCTTTGAATACTTTCAGGGGAAAACCACAGGCTTCCCCGCCTTACCAGAGCCCAGCCTGGAGGGCAGTTTCACAGCCAGGCTATAAACCTTGAAAACGGGGGTTTCTAATGAAACATTGACATAACCTGTAGCTGAGAGAGCAACCGCTCCGCTCACGTTAACCCTGTGTTTTAATCCCTAATCCCCCCAGCTCCTGGCCTGTCTCAGGAATGGACCCGTGCAGCTGGCTGAGCATCCCTGGGGACACGGCAGGACTGGGGGGGTCGCACGGGTCTGGCTGCCCCCCGCTGTGCCAGCTCCTGCCTGTTGCGCCACAGGCGGGGGCCGGGGTCTGGGGGGAGCCCCTCGGTTGCAGCACGACGGTCCTCTGCCACCAAAAAGGCAAAAGAAAAAGGCAGAGCGGTTCAGTTGGTTGTAAAAATTAATGAGTTCAGATACAGACTTGCTTTATTCCGGTCCAGCTGCGTAACCACGGCGATTGTGTCCGGCACACTAGACAGTTACATCAGCTCCACACCCCTGTACAATAAGACTCTGTTTGATCTCAGAAACAAGATCAGACTCCTGGGCTTTGCACATCCTGCTTCCTACATATGTAAAATCATTTTATTACCAGCCAGGAGAGTTCATCTAAGCCGCTCTCACTGTGCAGCTGATGTGGAGAGAACATGCCCCTGTCTGCACTTCTTTTACCAGATGGAGATCTACAGAGAGATTTCAGAGCTCCTACTCCTCCGAGTTTGGGCTTTGTTTTTTTTAATTCCTCATCTTAAGACTGCACATTCGGGTGCAGGACCTGAGTCTCCTCGCGTGTTTGTGCAGCCCCTTCACAGCAGGAGGTGTGTATGGCTCAGCTCTCCTGAAAATAAGTGGTAAATAAGCAGCCGTGTGGTTTTCCTTGGCTTTATCCCCTTTTGTCTCATCTGCCCAGGAGAGGAAGTTCCAGATAAAAAAATCTGCTCTGCTCTTCAAATGTCTTCTCAAATCCCTCTCTGTTAGGTCCATGAGACACTGGGGAACTGTCCCTGTATTGAAACATTTACCCTGCCCTTTGAGAGTAATCCCATTGCCACCAAGGCAGTTATGAACATGCCCAAGCTGCTGCAGGCTCAGCCTGGCCAGCCGCAGCATCACGAGTGTCTTTTGCTGATTACAGATTGCTCAGCAGTGTTACAAGGCAACAACTCCCCTTTAATCACAGATACTCCAGTTACACAGTCCCACTGATGCTGCTCTGCCACTGGGCCCTTGTATCCTGACTGCTGAACTGCAAAACACAGACACTTGCTGTTGCTGTGGCAGAGCTGCATCCCAGGATGCATCTGCAGCGCTGGTGTGCAGGGAGTGCTATAGGGCTCACTCACATGACAGCATGTTCCCAAAGAAAATGTGCTTTTCAGCTCAGGCTTCCTCTGATGCTGATGTTTGCAGGGCTGTGTGGCCAAAGGTGACTCACTGCACACAGGTCACCCAGCAGCTGCAGGGTGGTAACTCTTATTTACTGCTCAGTTGTGGTTGGATTTAAACCAGCCACGCAGGCAGAGGGAGGGGAAATCCCCTCCTTCCCATCCCAGCCCCATGGAGTCATCCAGTCCAACTGGAGCAGCTACTCTAAGTGCATCTAGTTTAGGGCCTTGCTTCACCCCTGGCTGCTTTCTTCTAGCTCAGCTCTCCTGGTTTGGTTAAATTTCCAGTCTAGAGGCTTCGGGGTGCTTACAGCTTTGAATAAACCTCTTGGAGACCCAACCCAGGTCACACACCCTGTAGGATCATACTAGGACAAGTCTGTTCAGCAGCAATAGTGAAAAGCAGTGCCAGTCTATTCCAGTTTGGAAAGGAGAAACTGGTGACCCAGTACCGGACGTAGTAGCTACCAATGTGGGCACGGGCATCCCTGTCTCACACGGCCCTGCTCAGGCCCACACCTCTCAACTCCTCAGCACCTCAGGAGCTCTGACCTGCTCAAATCAGGCATGACAAAAGAGGCTGCTGAATCCTTTTTGCTGAAAGCCACTCCTAGCATGCTTGCTGGACTAGATTACAGCTTAGCTTCCCTGTAAATGTCTCCTGAAGACTTTGCTGATCAAGTTGTGCATCTGGGGCAGGGCCTCTGCCCTGATGTGATGGCAGCCCCTCGTGCCTCCCACCCTTGCCGCCTGGGTCTATGAGTTGAATGGGGATCTCCTCCTCTCCTGGAGGCCTTTCCCTCCAAGCCTTGATTTGGGGAAACTGAGACTGGCAGTTGTGCAATGAGAGCTGCTGGCAGGAGGGGAAACTACGGGAAGCTCTGGCCAGTGAGGGCCATCGGAGTGGACCAGCGCTGTCACCAGCTGTCTTCATGCTCTTAACAAGTGTGTATTTATCCCACTGCCACCAGGGCAATTGCTGAAGATTTTGCATGTAGCAAGGACCCCCCCTCTCTGGGGCACTCCCTGGCTCTTCCAGCTGCTTTCCAGGAGATTTTCTGCTGCAGATCTTCCCATCCTCTCTAGACCCTGCTTTCTGTAAGCACGTTGTGACCTCAGCTCAGGACCACGTGTGTGTGTTTTCACAAGCAAAGCAAACCAAAGAAACCCACCCACCCCTCCAGCCGTCCCACTGCAACGCCAGAGTGCCTGACACTTCCAATGGCTTTTCCTGTTGTTGGTTTGTAATTACCTTGGGGATGCCATTCCCCACATTGCTCTGACAACTGGGATTTAAGGCCCCGCAAGGAGCAGAGCCACCCGCTCTCCAAACCCTCCCAAGTTTACAGCCTGCATCGTCCTCATCAATCATGGTCTGTCAGATGGGGAACTTGAGCAACCCCAATCCAAATCGGAACATGGAAGGGAGGCCTTCCTCGTCCCAACCTCCCCTGTTTGAGAGCCCAGCTCGAATAAACAAAACCTGAAAGGGCCAAGGCAGCTCAAAAGGAAACTGTAAACGATCCCATCTGTGAGTCTTGGCCAATCTCCCCTCCAGGAGGGGGGTGTGGGGGGAAAGAAAACAAGTTGAAGGGTCCTCTTTTTTTTTCCTCAGAAGGAAATACCATTGCATTCAAACGTTGCTACTGCTCCAAATGTCCCTCCAAAGCCCAGACTGGGCTCCTCCTCAGGCGGGTTCTTACCAAAGATGGCAGGAGCCTTCAGGAGAGGTTGCCATTTGGAGGGGCAGTTATCTGTAAAGCAGTGCTGAACACATGTGAGCTCAGCTTGGGGTGCAAGAAGTAGATGAGGAAAGAAAAAGCAGATGATAAGTGCAGAAGTCATATTCTATAATGATAAACGTGTTTGTAAGATAGTGAAACATCTCTGCTCGCTGGCTGTGTTCCTGTCTGTGATTTACAGGCGCTGGCAAGTTCACTCTATCAGGGTGGAAATGGCCTTGTTTTCTGAGGTGCTCAGCTGGGTGCTGCTGCTCACAGCACAGTGGGTGGCTGCTGGGGACCTCAGAAGAGGCAGGTCCTGGAATGGCAGCGAGGAACAGCAACACCTGCACTCAGGCAGCCAGCCTGGAAAAGTTGCCCCTGCCCAAGTTTCAAAAGTCAGGATAAACCATGGGGTTCCAGATGCCCCTTGTCCTTTCCCTATTCTTGAAGCCTGCGTGTTTTAAGGGTTTCCATTCTCAGGGCTACTGTGAATGGTCTGTTAGCCTTGTCCCCCACCTTTCCCAGGCCTCAAACAGGCAGACTGGGCTGAACATTTGCTAAGGGACATTGCAATTGTATGGGCAGCCTCGGTGCATGACAAAAGCACTGGCATCACAAAGAGACTCACCAGGTTTCCAGCTCTGTTCCCCAGTCTCAAAGGCTGGGGATTGTCAGTAAGGGCACTTTGCATCTTCAAAGAGCAGGAGCAGTTTCAGGCTGAGCCCAGGATACCCTGGAGACCCCAGCAATGCTGCCCTGGAGGAGTCTGAAACCCAGGTCTGGGTTATGGAGCAGGAGTCCTCGTGTGCCACAGGCAGCCAGGCGGACGCTGGATGCTCTTGGGATGCTTGGGATGCTCTTGGGAAATGCTACGTGCTTCACCGACCACCACTAGCAACCCCTGCTGGGTTTAGTCAGGGAATCAGCTCCCCAGAAACAGACGCAGATGGTAAAATATTCCAATGCTTTTGACTAACGATTGGCCTTTAAACATGAGTTAATATTCAATTGTGAATTCAGCTTACAATTGTGGTGCAGGG
This sequence comes from Aegotheles bennettii, assembly GCA_013398125.1. Taxonomy (NCBI): domain Eukaryota; kingdom Metazoa; phylum Chordata; class Aves; order Caprimulgiformes; family Aegothelidae; genus Aegotheles; species Aegotheles bennettii. The sequence goes on from VZRW01003529.1 coordinate 50,907, forward strand.
AGTGGGGATGAATATTTAAGACAATGCTAATCACATTAGAGATGGGACGCTGAGGCAGGGAGAGGGGACCAGCAGGTGATGGAGGGCTCAGGCTGAGGACTTTCTGATTCTTGGAAGGATTTGCCTTCAGCATAGTGATGCTGCTGTGGCTAAACACCAAGAAAGTCCTGGGACAGATAGGAGAGAGCTGTCACAGGAAAGTACTTACCATCTTCTGGTGCTCACATGCTGAAACATTGACCAGTACCAAGAGTCACAAAAATTATTTGAAGACAGAAATGAGCGTTCTGGAGTGCGACTTGCAGACCTCAACAGATTTTGTCCAACCCTGAAAAATGAGCATTAGGTCATACACAATAGGAAGAAGAAACAGAACAAATACTGAATTTAGTAGAGAATGTTATCGTAAGACTCAAAACAAGGTCAGAGAATCAGGGCACATTTAACAGGAAATCAAGCATTTATCTTTAAGGGGTAGAGTTAGAAACCACTGTGACAAGCCAGGAAAAGGAGACAGGTGCTCAGTCCAAGGAGAGATGCTTTTCTACCTCTTCCTGGAGTCAGCTTAGGCATTTTTGGGCAAAATGTGATGCCTGTGAAATGCAGACCTTCCACCCTGAACAACTCCAACCAGCTCCCACAGCTGTAAGCAATACAAGCTTGTAGGCCCAGGGAGAAAACAAGGGAGACAACATTCAGGAGCAGAATGGGTGGTAATGGGAGCTGGTCTCAAGTCCTCTGCAAGAAGCAGCTCAGGATGAAGTGAGTGTGAGGGTTTAACCCCAGTGGGCACATGTCCCCTTAGAGGGGCAGGTGGTTCCCTTGATGCCAGGCTCTTCCCTCCTGGAAGTGCCACCCCTTCAGGTCACCAGGCACAGATGTGGCCCTCGCTTTTCCTGGGACAGAGGCTGGCTGGTCCCCGTCCCCTTTATGAGCACAGTAAAGCAGAGGGAGACACAGCTTCTGCACCCCTGCTCGTTACCTAATGTGAAATAAATCCCTTTTATCTTCACACTCATTTTCTAAGGATAATAACCCCTTTTTGTGTGCACCCACTTTAACTGTTTCCAAACTGAGCTGTAATTGCTGATAGTAATTAAGTTAATACATATTTACAGCCATGTAGAGTTATAGAAGGTCTCCCGTCGTTTTATTTGAGGCATTTTCTTTAACTTGCTATAAAATCATTAACAAGTTGTTCAGTGTTAATTGCCTCCAATGCTGATCTTGTCCCCTTGCCTCGGGGACAAGGCAGGGCAGGCAGATGGCTTCCCCTGCCTGGCCCAGGATGATCGCTTTCTCCTCACCCATGTCCTGGCTTTAACGCATGGCAGAGGGGACTGTCGCCTTTCTTTTCTCCCTTGTTGCTCCAGTTTTGGCAAATTCATCTCCGTGGCCAAATTTCCAAGCCATTGGCAAAAGGAGCCGTGCAAAGGCTTATGTGCCGTGAGGATGCGGGAGCGGGACCCTGGGAGAGTGGGTGACCCGGCAGGGCTCAGCCTCAGCCCCTGCGTGCAGCTCTGCCCAGCAATCCCCCCCCCCGCCCCCGTGCCAGATTTTCTGCTGCTTGCATTTGTGCTTTTGTGCTTGCCAAGAGCCCCAAACCACTCAGCAAACAGCGTGTGTGGTGAGAGATCACCGCGTGTAATCTCCGGGCGAATCTCCCATTATCCAGTGGGCTAATTAACTCCGGGCGGTGGTGCAGGGTCATGATGAGCTATCAGCTCCAGGAATGTCCTCCCCAAAGGGAAGTAAATATCGCTGCAAGAGCGGGGAGTCCCTTTCTATGGCAGTGAATCCTGATAAAGAGCTTCACTCCATTCTCCTGCTGCTGGCTCCAGCTTAGCGTTTTTAAAACTAATTCTCCCCGCGCTAATCTGGAGGATCCATTCAGCCCAAAGCTCAGCATCTGAGCCTGTTTGCGAAGTGTGCAGCTGTGTCAATTTGCAAAGACAAAGGAAAGCTCCTCTGTCAACAGGTCGAGGAGCTCAGGTAGCACGAGCGAATTGAGGGCAAGAAGTCAAAGTGGTTTCACAAACCATCAGACCATGCTTAAATCCCATCCAGCCTGAGAGGCCAGGGCAGCACAAGGGATAAAGGGAGCGCTGAGGAGTGGGCTGAGCGGCCAGGGCTGTAAGTCCGCCAATTAATGCTATTAAAGAAAGATAATTAGATCTGCTCCATGGAAACCCCAGAGAAGGCAGAACGCAATTTCCATTTGGGTTTATTTTAATAAAGGTTAGAAATGCCATGAGATGCCAAAATGGCATTGTTGGCAATATGAGCAGGGCCCTCGGTGTGGGGTAGAGCAGCTACAGGACAGCAGGAGGGGACCACAGCCCTCCAGGACACAGGCAACCCTCTGCTTGGTATTTGTGCTGAAGGGATGGAAGCTGACAATTCTGGAAAAGGACACTCCCAGATAAAGAAATTCAACCTCCCTTAGAGCCTCTGCTTTGCTGGCAACGTTTTTTTTTAGGAATCACTCTGTGCAGGGGCAGATGGAGATGCTTAGCAGCAGTGTGCTCTGAGCTGAGAGCAGGGCTGGGAGCAGACCTTCCCAGGGCATCAAGCTTGGGAGATGTGAGAAAGGCAGGAGGCAGCCCAGTGTCCTCTAAGAGAGCACAAAGAAAATAAATACTGGGCAGGAAATTGGACTTCCCACCTAGACCCTTAATCTCAGTGCCATCACGCAGGGAAATACCCCTGCTTCACTCAGGAGCAAGCGGTGTCTTGGGGAAGTCAAGTCTAAGATTTCTTAAGTCAGATGGTGGTTTAGGATGCCACAGCCCAGCTTGGGCACTCCCCAGCCATCAGCAATCGAGGACCATGGCACTACAGAGCCCCTCAGGCTGGTGACAGGGACCAGCCAGTGCCTGAATGGAGAATATCAGCATGGGCATTTATAACCTTCAGAGAGTTAATGAGACACAAGAATAAAGAGTCATCACACAGCCGGTGTGTGAGAAGGTCCCAAGTCTCCTAATTATCTAAACTAATTTCCTGCAATTCAGAGATCTGCAAAATAGACTGTGTTAAGCAAATCCATTTTGCCACTGAAATCTTCCCCATAAGCAAAACTTTCACTGGAAATAAAGGCAGTCTCAGTCTCTCTTTGAATTTTTAAGACAAAAAATAGGACTCTGGCTCAGAAAGATTTTGCCAAAACCGTAACTTTTCCTGCAGGTAGACGCTACACATGGGAAAGAGGAATTTCAAAGAGAAACAACTGGAAGGCTGAGAACAGTTGACAGTGGCTTGATGGTATCAGTTGTGTGCTGTTCTCACCCCCAGCAGCCACCCCTCCCTGTGCCTACGGGGCAGGGAGTAAGAGTTCAACGTCAACAAACCTCTTTGGAGGAAATGTAGATATTGTCCAGCAGGTAAATACTCTCAGATGTGCAATAATGAACACCATTAAATAGCTTTAATGGGTGCACTTAATCAAAATAAACATCACCATCTACTCTGGGTGTATCTCTAGTGAGCAGGGAAAACAGGTGAAATCTCATGTTTGTGTTACTTCATGATGCAAGGTCCAAAATAATATTCTGCCCATCTACTTCTTCCTTCTAACACAAATTGTCAGGGCACATATATACAGATATATAAAATTTGACCAGATGCTACATTTTTCTCTTACAGTCAAGCATATTTATTTTGATAATGTCTGGCAATATAACACCTGTAACATTAATAAACATAGTCATCCCTTTCAAACACATTTTATACCTACTGTACTTTTTATTTTGAGATAATAAATCACACGCGTAAACCTTATTAATCATTTAAATGGCCCCTTAAAACATTGCTGAAAAGATTTTCCAACTCCAACACCTTTTAAGACGCAATGACATCATGTCTGTCGGGACATTGTTATGCAGCGAAAATTGTGAGACATTTTCCCCCCATAAAGTTGCTGTAATAAAGTTTGTCATTGCAGTCATTAAATTCATGTTTTCTCTTCTTACCTTCTTCCTCACTCTAGAGCTACCCATCACCAGGCAGAAAGAGAAAACCACACCATGGTGAAAAATTTGGGGGTCTAATCATGAAGCTTGACACAAAGCAAAATACCCATTAATTTCAACAAGAGTTATCTACCAGCCTGTCTTGTATTAACTCCTGCGGTATTTGGCTTGTCCTGGGCAGGCAGAACAAGCGTGGAGAGAAAGAAGAAAAGACTCCAAATTCTACCTGGATATGGAGAAAAACTATGCAAATGCTGTTATTTCATGGAACTGGACATCCTGTGAGGAACCGGTCCTCACTGGAAATCTTCACTTATGCATCTCTTGACCTACAGGAAGATGCTGGCCCATCCAGCAGGTTCTGCGGAGGCTTTGCCTGCTCAACAAGTGCAGAGCTATGTTTGACTAAGCTAAAAGAGACAGCAGAAGATGCAAGTGATGAGTTTATATCAGCTGGAGGCTGCAGATGCTTGGGTGGTAGCAGCTTCTGAGTGAGCTGAAAGCCATGCTACATATGATATTTGACGTCTCTTTCTCCTATTCCAAGAGCTGAGCTCTGTGCTGCTTTGAACAGCCCCAGATGGGTGCCACACACCCTACCCCAGCAGCACCACAGGAGCACGCCCCAGCTCTCACGGCAGCCGTGGTGACTGTCCTTTGATGGTCTGTGAAACCAAAACCTCAGACATGTCCTCTGTGCCTGTGACTCAGCCCTGCTGTGTGCTTGCTCTCTCATCCTGTCCCAGAGGAGGACAAGCACACGTGCACATGAGTCTGTTTGGTTTGGCTGCTGCCATAAATGCCACTGCTGGCAGATGGTCCCTGCTGGGGAGGGCAAGGCTGCAGAGCACATGGTGTCCTGCAAGTGGGGACACAAGTCTGGCAGTGCAACGAGCAGAGCTCCTGGCAGAGTAGTTTCAGCCTCAATGTCTCAAAGCTCAAGGCCAGAATAGCCTCTGGCATGCAGGCACAAAAATCCAGCTGAATTCAAACCTGTCAGTCTGTAGAAGGTGCAGGGATGTGCGTGCTGCTGGCTGGTCCCAGCAGAAAGCAGAGCAGAGCTGAGCTTGTCTGATCCCCCACCTTCCCAACTGCCCTCCCAAATCAGCACATACAAAAAAAGCCTAAGACAAGCTCTGGTCTAGCCCAGCTGCAGCTCCCATAGCAGGTTTCCTTCTCAAAAGATACCAACTTCAAGCCAATTACCAGGGAGACGAGCACACCTGCCTGACGCTAATCAGAAACCGCTTGGGACTCCCTGTGCCCCTGCCACGTTGCCCAGGACCTGGCAGAGGGTGCACCCACCCCCTGTAGCAGCCACAACATGGGCAGCCTGCCTTTGGGGACCACAGCACCTCCTGCATGGCAATCGGCATGCCTGGCCCTCTTCCTTCTCCCCCAAAAGGTATTCAGAGCACATACCCATCACTAACTGAACAATTAAGCTATTAAGTAACTCAGTTAATAAATTCAGATTTTGGCCTAATACATTTCTAATGACCTTGTCTAATAAATTCAAAGCAATCTGGGAAGAATGCTTGTTGCCATATTTTAAAGGAAAAAATGATTTATGTCTGCTGAGAGGGCAAAGACAGCCGCCTGTGATTTATTACTATCAGTCACTGTATCTTTCATCTCTTTAATTATTTTCTCTACAGGCAGCTTCAGAAGTGCTCTTGGAGGCTGAATCATGGGCCTTTTTCAAGTTCAGATGCTTGCTGCTTAGCTCTGAACTGTTGTTTTTGCCTTCCTATCTGTGGCTTCAAATATTCATCATGGAAGCTGCAATTCAGTTTGCTTAGGTTGGACTTAACGCCACAAATGATCTTGCATGCTTGGTAGCCTACCAGAGCCAAATGCCTGAAACCTCAGATTTTTGTCCATTGGTGGTATTTTCCAGTGGGAAAGCCAGCAACAGCTACCAGCCCCCATAGAGCCGACTGTGTTTATATCAAGATTTAACCTTTTTTTGTCAGACTATAGGCAGGAGGCTTGGGAGCAAGCCTGAAGGCTGCTCTGGCTTTACTGGGAGGAAAGATTAACTTTTCTATCCTTCCCATAGAGGGGAGCTCACCTGGCGTTGACCATGCAGCCCAAGGGGAAGATGAACTCGCTGTTGGAAAGCCTGAGGCCTGGACAGAAGCACAATTACATGAGGAAAATATTCTGGTTTCCAAAGGGAGAAAGGTGGGAATCACTGCTTGAAAGCCCTCCCTTCTGCCCAGGGACATGGGGGGGTTTCTAGAGGAGCCACGTGGAGTTTGGCTGTCACGTACCAGGACTGCGGGAACCAAGTTCATCTGTCACTCACATCCTTTGGAAAGCCCAGCCTAAAGTAGCAGGGGCATGCTAGTATTTATGTCCTTGATCTCTTACGTACCCCAGGACTTCCAAAGATTTGAGAACACCGTACTTAGTCTTTGCCCAGCTTCCAGTCCCTAGCCAGGGCTCAAACTGTGGGAATTTATTCTGCCAAGACCATCTTCTAGCGATTTCCAGGTAGTCCTCAAAACGGGCCTGGCTGGGGTTCAGACAGGAAGAACCATTTCTACAAGGTTTCCTGCCTGGGTTTACAAGCTCAGGAGGTCTGGAGAATACCGAGGAATCATCCAAAACCTCGATAAGTGCCTGCCTGACTCATGGACAGGCTGGATGTCAGGGAAGCAGGACAACACACAGCTCAGTCCTCATAGAGGACCCAAAATTGCCTGTCCTGAGGTGGCCTCAGCTCCCATTGGAGGCATGGGGGGATGAGCAGCTCCAGCCCAGCCAAGGCCACGTGGTCTGGACAAGGGTTTGTTTTCCAGAGCTCCCTGTGGGCAGTGTCGCAAGGGCAGGCTTGCACACGCTGCCTGACGTGACACGGTCCTGGCCTCCAGCGTCTCGCTTGGTTCAAGTGCTTTGGGCTAAACAAAACTCTCTGTAAGAAACAAGGAGCTTCCAATGGGTTTCTTCTTCCCCAAATCCGCCCAGTCCTCACTCTGCTCAAGCATGCATCTCCTCAAATAACACGTCCCGGTTTGAGTCTCTACAGCCAGAGGAAACTCTTAGCAGTGCTTTTTGGGGTCAGTTTTTCATGACTGAGACCTAGTCATGCAAACAAAGAGTTATTTTTTTCTGACCAAAACAACATTAAGGAGAAAATTCTTTCCCATGACTAAAGCTGAGCGGGAATTTTTCAACAGAACGTCAAAGCAGAAAGTTTCAGGGAAAGGGTCAGTTTGGTGTGATTTTACATGTAACTTATCTTTTTGTTTATAAAATGGGAAAATGCACACTTCTGATATTTAACGATTGTCATACAAATATATATCATGGTCTTCACCAGGAAGAGGATCCTTGCCAATTCTCACTGCTAGCTACAACCAGTGCTGGCACCAGTTGGGACTGCATTAGACAGCACCATCCTGCTTATGTGCTAGTTTTCATCAGGGCTGGGGCTGTGTGCCTAATAATCATGAGTATTCCACACCAGTCGAAGCCCAGATGTCCTGTACCAAACACCTCAAAACTCTGGGGTTATTTAAAAAAGGTTGAATATCATCACCCAGTCAAAGCCCAAGGTGCACTAATGCCAGGACCTTGGTTTTATCTTTGATTTGAAAGGCTAAGTAAGTAATGACCAGGGCCACAGCACCTCTTCAGAGGAGCGTGTTAAGGACTGTATTCAACAGCCTGGCTTCTGTCCTTGCAGGTCACCCATCTAAAGCGGTGGGGATGCAGACTGAGGGGCCCTTTCTTCTGACCTGCAGTAAGGGGGGAGGACCCACACCAGGCAATGAGGGGCAACACCTCACCTCAGTGCCAGAGATCTCTGCTCCATTCATTCCCATTATTTCAGGGGATACCAAAAGCAGTAACACAATATATGAGCAAGTTACCACCACCAAAGCTTGGAACAATTTGACAGTTAATCTTAGGAGAGTGCAGAGTATTGCCCTTACCTTTATCTGCAGGGATGTTATGGCCAGAGAGGTTCACAGAGGGAGCCTGAGCTGCTGCATGGCAGGAAACTGTAACCCAACCGAAAGCGGTCCCGAAGCCCCGCTATCCATCTGACTGTCCAAATAAAATGCAGCAACAATGGAAACGGAATTCATTAAACTAAAATGGACATGATTTTATCCTTGTTGGCCTAACCCTGGTTCCTTGTACATTGAAACCTTCCATTTGTGGGCCTGGACATTAACAGATGAGTTATTAACTAGCCGTGGCTAATTATAGATAGCTGCATCACCTTCTTCAAAGGGAGGCATTGTCAAGGCCAGCTAGGGCCAAAGTTGAGGTCTCATGAAGTTAATCTTATTGTAAAAATCGCTCAATAGAAAATATTTTTTTTTCCTTTCAACTTCCACCAAAAATCAATTTTATGGGAATTTGAACACTTCCCTAACGTGTTTGCAAAACAACCATCAAAGCAGGGCAGAGGTAAAACAGGTTAGTCTTTCTCCATTGTCTGAGCTGGCGCTGCACAGCGTGTATTGGTGAGAAGGAAATCATTAAGCCTTTAAACTTCCTTTCATTTAGATGATATACAATATTGTTAATGAACACAGTTACGGGCATTTGCCTTCCCCAGCTGTATGATTTTTTACTTAGCACCGCACTTTTAATCTTCCCACAGACTTAAAGAATTGTTATCCCTGAAAGGACGCGAGACCTCCCTCACTGATGAAGATTTAGTTTGCTAATGCATTTTGATGAGTTGGGAATGCAGCGTGGAGGAATTAAAAGAATAATAAAATAAACATTTCTACCCACAGAAAGAGGAACCTACCCTCACAAAGCACCCATGGCTGGTTCATGGGTGGGGGTCCTGCCTTGGAGCCACACCAGAGCCTAGGATCCTCCTAAAAAAGCTTTAGGAGCATTTGAGCCAGCTTTGAATGACATAAATGAAGGGAGGGAGCTGACATTTGGGGTGGTGGAAGCCAGCATTGGTGCCTGGCCCCTGTGCCCATGCTGGTTTCGCTGTGAGCATCCAGACCCCTCCAGAAAACCTGTAAATGAAGACATGTGTGACATTAGCTAAGACTGTTAATTAGATGGAGAAAACAAATGTGCTCCACCCCAGGCAGCTGCAGCTCCAGCTCCTGCCAGTATGTTACTTATTAGCTCAAATTATTATTATTACAAAAAACACTTGACTTTCTTGTTCAAAAAGTAAAAAGGAATTAGTGGGGTCTCTCAGACGGCTCTCCTCAGACTAACCTCCAACATCTCAGACAAAGGCTCAACCAGAACAGAGGCTTTCTCAGTCCGAGGGCAAAGCAGACCCCAAACGGCTGCAATAGGAAGTCAAAGGCAATACTCAACACAGCACTCAATGCTGTTTGCTGACTTTTCCTAATGCATACAATAAAATCCAGCCCAAATATGTCACTGCTGCCAATTACCCAGGGCAACAGCTGGACCCTGGAGCTGGCAAAACAATGAGGTGCAAGGGAAAGCTGCTTTCCCCAAATCTGAAGTAGGTGGAAGACCATAAAGGTGAGAAGCACACCAGGAAGGATTAGGAGCTACAGAACAAAACGTGCTGGGGGGCTCCAAGCAAGCGGGTCTCCTCTGCCCACCACCCTTCCCAGCTCTACCCAGGTCTGCACAAACCTGTCCATGGGGCAGCTGCACACCAGTCTTGCTCCCAGCAGGACACTGGGGAAAGGGGGACATCTCATCGACCAAACAAGGATGCCAAGAAACCCCCATGGGAAGCCTGAGCCTCAGCAGCAAGGGGACGGAGCTGCCTGGAATGTCAAAGCCTGCCGTCCCCAGGGTGGCAAAGCTCAGGGCTGTGTGGGAGGGGGCAACCAGGGCTGGTGTTGGCAGTTTGGTTAAAAGTGATTTGATTGGCAAATCCCAGCTGCCTGGGACTTGGGAGGTAATGAGCTACAGCTTTGGTGTGAAGAGCTCTCTTTAACCTAAAAATATTTTCCTGTTAAGCAAATTGCACCACACTCATCCCCATCCCTGCCAGCTCTGCACACAGACTGAAGCTCTTCCCAGTTTTGTGGGCTGAAATGCTGCAATAAATGGAATTCAGCAATTTGTATGGAAATGCTGGATTTGTCTGAACAGCAGCTGGTGTTTTCAATCACCCAGACCCATCATATGTGGTTGGGTGCCTTGCAAAAATGGTCCTGGGGGTAGCAAGACCTCTCTGGATACAGCCTGAGTCTGGAAAATGGCTGAGCCTTTGCCACGATGGTTTCATCACCCAATCTTCAGTCCTTACAGGGAAGAGCTGTGCTTCCCAAAGAGCCTGCAAAGGACTGCAGTAGTTTGCTTCAAAAGGATTTTGAGAAGCGTGATGTTCTGCCACTCCCCTCCTGGGCTTCATGGCAGAGTGTGGTGTGTAATGGTCCAGAGAAAATCAATTGGACACTGCATTTGAGAGATAAGGGTTGGGATTTTATTCCGAATAACCTGGTGACCCCAATCAATCTCTGTCCCCAAACCTTCTGAAAGTTTGATACTCTAGTCTGCAATTAAGCCTCCAGAACCAAGAATTGCAGCAGATGTTCCAGTCAAAACACCTTTATTAACTATTTATTTTTGATGCATCTCAGGAGATACCAGCCAATGCATTTAAAAGCAGACAATAGGTTTTGTCTGACTGATACACACTTCCATTACGATTTAGAATTATTTTTTACCTACTTTTTAAGTTTTCAATTTTTTTATACTGATAAAACTAAACTGTGAAATCCCCCAAACTTTCCTTGTGATAGTGACTCTGCAGAAAGAACTTCAGCCAAACCATCACAGTGTAAAGAAGAGAGATTGAAATGTGAAGGCGTATAAGACCACTTCATCTAGCTCTCCTGATGGGGAGCAGGGCCAGGACAATGCTTGGCACCGTCTGGCACTGCTCTGGGTTTAGAGCTTCTATTCCCCACCTCAAGGTCTCTCCAGCCCCATTTCAGTCGATCAAGAAGCCATACCTGGGGGGAACAGCTGCTGCTCAGGGCAAAGCAGGTGCTGGGAACAAAGACAAGGCTGGAGAACAAGCATTGAACACAAAGGTTAATTCCTCAGATAAATACATTTCTGTTGAGCAAAACTTAAGTCTGCTTCCTATTCTGGGATGCCTCTGGGTCAGCTGTTCCCACCAGTGCTTGTTGCTGCTGCTGCTGAAGGCAGTGCACACCCTCCTCATGTGCTTCAGGGCATGGTTAGCAAGGGACAAGAGAGGACTAAATCCTGCTTGTCAGACAGTGAGAGGGCACCCAGGGAAGGTGCTATCCAGGGGATGAACAGAAAAACTCTTTCCCGCACTGGTGCCTTCAGATATAGCCGGGCACTTCCCGCATACACAGGGTCATCCCACCCCATGGGCTCGGGTTTCGTCTCTGCACCGTGCAGCAGTGGGACAAGAGCCCTCAGAAGCCCTTCCCCATTTGCTGGGCAGCTCAGCCCAGAGTCCCCCACACCTTCTGCATGCACAGCAGGTGGCCACACAGGGTCGGAGCCTGAAGTCCCTGGGGGAGTTTTGCCTGGTGGATATTATTGTTGGTGAGTGATGCCCATTTACGCACCGAGCACAGCCAGCTCAGCCCAAGCCAAACACCCTCGGGCTGGCCCCATCCAGGGCAGGGGGAAAAAAGGGGCTTTTGGCGGGAAGGTGTTTTTCATCACCCTGAGAGCTGTGTCCGATTGCATTGTCGGAAGCAGCAGGTAGCAGTGAAAGGCAGGGTCATTCCCCTGACCAGCCCCAGCCCCTATTGTGCCGCCTTTCAGCGCGAGCGAAAGGTCAGCCCGCAGCCCCGGCTCCCAGCCTTTGCTTTTTGTTACGATTGTCACAAGGTAAATTAATCAGATTTATGGCACTAAGCCTTACCGTATCTTGAGCCTTTCAGTCCTTTCTGCCCCCAAAACTTTGCTCATATGAACAGGCTCTTTGTTTATCCTTGCCCATACAATCTTCATTTGGTGATGGGGGAGCGGTGGAGGGACAAAGACTGGAGAGAGCTGCTGCCTGGCAGGTACCCCCCGACAGTGCACTCACTGCCCGAAACACTGCTGGTTGCATCACTTCAAATATTTCTCCTGGCTAGTCAGCTGGGAAAGATCCTGTTTTCAGAGCTGTGGGGCCACTTGCACATCCCTTGGGAAGAGTAGCTGCCCCTCCAGTAAATAAAAGGCGAGAGCAATCCCGCAGCAGGGGCAAGCCGCCACCACCATGAGCACAAAGCACAATTTATGTCCCCCTAACGTACCTACAGCATATGGGACCACTTACACAGTTGTTTGCCTTGGTCAATGGGTCTGCCGAGCCTTTGGGGAGCTGGGTCTTATTTCACTTTCTGACGAGGATTTGGAAGTGACTGGTCCCGCAGCCAGCACGGGGCTCCCCAGCCCTGCTCCCAGCGTGAGCCGGCGGCAGGGCCGTGCAGAGGTGACAGGTATCTTTATCCTGCCACCCAGGAGAGCTCCAACTTCCCGCTGGCAGGAATTTGTCTGCAAATTTCCCCCCATTGAAAGGAGTGAGGGGGCCGATATGATCGCTTGATTAAGGGGCAGGCGAGGTGGAGACAGGGGCACTTCAATGGCCCATGCTCCGAGGAATTCCCCTCCCTTTGGGAGACTGCAATCCACTTCTCCCCGCGATTTCTGACTCATAGGATCACATCTACGACTGCCAGCTTTGTCAGCAAGTCTCATTTCTGCAGAGCATACAGCTTAAAAAACCCTATACTTAATCTATCCATATGGAAAAGCAATCTTTAAAGAACCAGCAATGAAACTAAGAGAGAGTAATAAATGTGATTGCAGTGAAACTAGCAGCCACAGTGGGAAAGGGTGGGAAACAGTATCAGAGACCTTATCTGCTGCAGGGGCATTTGATTTTGATTTGATTATCCTCAGGGCAACTCATAACCATGAAACATAAAACACATTAATGCATTTGTTTTGAGCAGTGGCATGCAGATAAGAGGAGGATTATACACCACATTTGGATGCTGTGTTTGTATGGACTTTTCTGCTTTAGGTTTTTTAACTTTTACACAAAGAAATGAAAAGCAAGATGACGATATGTAGTGCATACATTCAAATGACGTCTCCGTAATCAGAAAACATTGAGTGTGTATTTAAATTTAAATTTAAGTAAGCGAATCAGAATGACATCCTAAATTCTTGCCATCCATCACGCTTGGCAAAAAGACCTCTTCCCAGAGACAGCTGGCAGGCTGAGCGCCTTCTCTCCGAAAATAAGCAGCGTGGGTGAGTTTGCACATAATCTTTTGGCCTGTTACTGATACATAACCCAAAGATGCCTGTAACTTTTAGAGCATGAGTGGTGTTACATTGAGTGAAAAATGAGACCTCCCGGTGAGCTGAGGACCCCCGTGACAGAGGCGATCTGTGAATGCAGCCAGCAGATTGCTTCCTTCCCCAGCGTGGGGGCTGTCCCCTGCACACCTCTCAGCCACGCTCCTCCACACAACCCCAGCCCGGTGACTCATTAAATCTGAGAGGACTTCAAATAGCTGGGTCAGATCTTCCCGAAAGTCAGAGAGAGAGGGTGAGTCTGGCATGAGACCATACCTGTGCTGAGTGTCTTGGGTGGTAGCAGCGATTCATCCCCACATAAGATGCAGTTGAGGAAATTAATGGATTTTTAATGGAAAATATGGTCTAGCTTTGAAGAGGAGATGGGATTTTTTTTTTGTCACTCCCTGCGTTCTACTGGGAAAGTTGCCCAAACTCTCCACCTCCATTTGCCCATCCAGCACACAAGCTCTACCTGCCTCACAGGAATAAGGTGTTTGCAACAGGTTTTTTGCATTTTCAGATGAAAAAGCCTTAATCAGTATAACATATTTCCTAAAAGAAGAAGAAAATAGATGTGATTCATGCTTTCAGGCACATGTCTACTTAAATGTTTTGCCAGCGTACATTGCTACAATCATCATGATGATTTCCTCGAGATTAAAAAAAGAAAAGGGAAGAACAGGCACTCCCAACTGTGCCTGAATTAAAGAAATTGTGTCATTTTTTTGGCTTTGTCATTATTTTCATTTCTCTCTTCTCCCTCTCCCTAGAAATTATTAAATCATTAACATGATTAAAAAAATACCAAAGCAGATGTCTGGCCTGTTTGATCTCAAGCCTGAATATGGAAGAAAAAAGAGTCAAGACTCTGATTATGGCAAAAAAGTAGAAGAGGGAAAAAAAAATTGTAACAGGAAAGTCATGGAGGAGAAGATTTGGCTTTGATCTCTGCACTCCACCATCTTCACTGGGCAGGGGGGCTCTGCTGAGCAACACTGGGCTGTTGTGCGACTGCTTCGTGGGATCACAGGGACAACACTTTACACCATCTGCTCAAAGGCAAACAAGTCACTCTGAGCAAGACTTCCATCCTTCGGGTACAGGAAAGCAAGTAAAATACGGATTTGATGTGCATAGAATGCAGACAGACCTCAAATCACAATGCTATTTTGACTTCCATGCAACTGACCTCAAACTGGAGCATAGGAGGTTCCATGTGAATATCAGGAGAAACTTTTTCACTGTGCGAGTGCCAGAGCACTGGAACAGGCTGCCCAGAGAGGTTGTGGAGTCTCCTTGGCTGGAGACATTCAAACCCCGCCTGGATGCGTTCCTGTGTGATGTACTCTAGGTGACCCTGCTCTGGCAGGGGGGTTGGACTAGATGATCTTTTGAGGTCCCTTCCAACCCCTAGGATTCTGTGATTCTGTGATTCAGCTGAAGGAGACTGATTAAGAGGCTGCCAGCCTTGGCTGGTTCATTTGTTTTAATTCCTGATTTGTGTACCCTCCTGTTTGCCCTGCTGCAGGGAATCCAGAGTTTAGGAAATGGCCACTAGAAATCAGAGCAACAGCAGCAGGTAATTTTCAACCGTAAAAAGCAGTCCAGGAACAAGAAGGGGTCATTTCTCATGTGCTCACTGCTAGCATAGTCTCTAGGTATGTTGGAGAGAGATTGAGATTTCAGCTGTTTACATTTTCACCAGATCTCCATTGGTCCTCTGCCTTTGTGGACTTGCTGTTGACATCACAGTCTCCAAAGGCTCTTTGAGTTGCTTCTTAACTCGAAGGAAAATGTTAAAATCCTAAAGATGGCCTGGGATCAGGACATATTCCTCAAATCCCTCCAGAATTTGGCACTCTGATAAAAATATGAAGTAGTACCATGGTGGGTTTGGGACTGCAAGTTCCCCTCATATCTCCAACCTCAAAGCACCACCAATGCACTCCAGCCCTTTCCTTAACCAGATAGAGTGACCCCAGCCAGCGTGACAGGACAAGAAGTACCCCCTGGACCTGTTTTGTTTTTTTTTTTTTTGTCTGAGAAGCGGTTATAATCAGAGGAGACTGTAATGAAAATGGCCCAAACATATCTATCACGCCTACTCCTTCCTGGACTGTGCGTTTGACCTGCTGTTTGCCAGCATCTCCCAAGCAGGTCAGGTCCACAGCTCCCCCTCTGAGAGCCCAGCTCAAATGTTTCAGAAGGAGGAAAAAGTCTCACAAAATGTGGAGGTGAGGAAATCCACCACACAGAGATCCCATCTGAATTACTGGCAGTGACTGACTCAAGCCATGAGGCATGTAGCTTTACATGTCTTCAAGGCGTCTTTTAGGATCAAGCAGTTTAAAGTCTGCACAACTGAAAACAGTGGGTTTCTTCTTTTTGCCCAGACATCAAGGCAGCTCTGGGGGACAGAGGAGGATGCTGTGATGTCTTGGGCAGTAACACCCAACTGAACTTGTCTCTGGCAGCAAAACCTCTGTGGATGGTGACTGTAGAAAGAGCTATGGGTGTCTGCATCCAGGCAGGACTCCTAGAGAGAAATGCTTTTCAAACACCCGTATTGAGCCAGTTTCCAGGAGACCATGCTATGGGAGAGTAATCCTCCAGTGAGATTCACATTACCCAAATGGTTCTGCCCTTAGGGTGCTGGATGCCAACAGCTCCATGCCAGCTGTCCTACCAGCCATGGTTGCCTCTCTGCATGTTGGAAAATTTGCCCTTAGGAGTTTGAATGGGAGCAGACCTGGCCTGAAAATCTACCACTTGGAGTATACCAGGCATCTCATTTTCCAACAGGAAAAGTGTTTTACTTTAGCCTTGCTGATCAAAATTAATTGAAGACACATGTTCACAAGACCCAGAGGACATCTGTGTAAGCAGTCAGTGAGAAGATCAAGACTAACTCACACCAAGAAGTCATGTGCTTAACCAGCATCACCTGTCCTGCTGACTACAGACATGTAGGAGGTGGCCTCAGGGTGCCAGGACACCCAGCTTTCATCTTACCCATGCAGGGAACAGCCCTGACTGTCCTCAGGTATGTTTTCAGCTGTCACCTCCAGCCACCCCAGAGCAGACGGCGGCACTTTTGATTTGAGTTTTAGGCAGCTGAAGAGGACATCCTGTGCCCTATGGGTGCTTCCCATGAGGGGACAGAGCAGGCAGAAAATACAGAGTTTGCCCCAGCAGGGCTCACTGGAGCTCATCTGGAGGCATCCTTGAGCAGTCTGAGGGACCTGTCTGCTCGGGGCTGGTTTGCATGTGGAAGTTAAAGCAAGTTAAGTCCAGGTGTCAGTTTAAAGTGAAGTTGATCAAAGAACAAAAATGCAAGGTGGCATTATTCCTAGCTAAGAATTTACCCTGCTGCCAAGTGCCCTCCCCAGCACCTCTCCTCAGCACTGTGGTCTTTCTGTGGTTGTCACCAGCCAAGAGCCATAGCGTGGAAAGGGTCTGCTACCGATGGCAAGTTGAGCACACACCAGTGCTACAAGCACAAGGTCTGAACATGGGGCAGGCTGGGTGGGAGCACTGGGCAGATCACCCAGCCCTCCTCACCTCTTGAGCAGCAGAAGCACTCGCTGCTGCTGCTGCAGGGAACATGTGCTGCACAGACCCAGCTGAAAAATGTGGTGAGGACTCATCCAAAAACTCAGTGCAGAATGGGCTGCTTTTAAAACTGAGATTATAAGAAAATAGTTTCATTGCTTGAAAAGCTTCTAGTCCCAAAACAAGAAGTATTGCTTGGTTTTGTAGGAGAAAGAAGTAAAAGCATTTCTGTGCACTAATCCCAGATGTAGGCTTTATCCAGCTATGTTTCCATAGAAAATGCTTCTCGCTCTCCTGTCTGTTTTGATGTTGAAAATACCTGGTCTTGCTCACTGACAAAACTGCGCCTCACAGACCCCCCTCTCGCTTCCAAGGAAAACAGCATCGGCTTCTCAGCCAGGGAGGATCTTAGCACCTCTGTCTCCTGTGGATTTTGCCGCTGGCTTTAAGGGGAGCAAGACCCAGCCCAGAGCTCCCAGCACAAACATTTGGAACCGGTTTGCTCTGCATCCCGCTCCTCCCTTGTTAGGGATTAAGGAAGAGAGGCATTTAAAGCTGTGGGCTGGTGGGATGAGTAGGGCACAGGCAGGAGTGGCTGCAGGCAGCCCTGGAAGGCAGCCAGCTCTGTGGCACAGCAGGCACTCAGCTGCACTGTCCCCGCCAGCTCTGTGTCCTGCAGCACGACACTAACCCTCTTCTCCCAGGGGTTCTTTCTCCAGCCCCATCTCCAGGAGCCACCTCTGTGTGCAGGGAGAACCTCTGCCCTGAGGCTGTGAGCAGCACTGCCCTTTGGAAAGGAAAGCCCTTACTCTACCTGCTGGTTTAATGCACGAGATTCTGCATTTCATGCCACAAAACTTCTGCTTGAAGGCCTGTTTAACACACTTGCATCAACAGCTTTCTCCTGGTTCTCACAGATGGAAGTGGTATAGATGCAGTCTAGCCCAAGGCATAGGAGTGTGCTCTTGGGCCAGAGCAGCTGTGAGTGGTCTCCCAATGCACAGATAAAGCCTCAACTGCTTGGATTTCATAGCTGGACCAAAGCCTTAAACAGCTTTGGGAAGACCTCAGTATCAATGTTTGCAGATGAGCCAGAAGTATCCTGGCAACAACGTGCTCCTGGCCATGTCCTGTCCCGAGCAGCACCTTTCCTGGGCAGGGTGAAGGGTCGAGGGGCAACATCTCTGCTGAGCTGGGAGGGGTGCACTGGGTGCATTGCAGGCAGTGCAGGAGGTGATGCTTGCAGCTGCCAGGGTGGCTTCTCCCCTCCACTGTGCTCACCTCCCTTTGGGACCAGATAACAAAAACCAGGTCTGTCTGTTCGCTTGCTTCTGCTCCTTCCTCACCTGCTAGCGACCATTCTGATGTTTAAGGTGGCATCTGAGCCTGCTCCAGAGCAGAAGCAGAGGCACATGAAAGCTGAGTTATGGAGAGGCTCCTGACAGGCTGGCAGCAGTCTCAGTGACTCACTAACTTGTGATTTCCTCCGTGGTGGTTTTCCAGCACAGCTGCTCCCAGCCGCAGCACATGGTGAGCGCTGGCAGAGCGAGCACTGTGTCATTTCTCAGAAGGCCAGGCTATGTGGGCAACCTGTGCATCGCTCACACAGATCCCCACAACAAACCCCAGTAATTGCCTCAGAGGATAACAGGCCATAAATCTGGGCAGCTGCACATGTGAGGCACGCATGGTCTGGCTCCTGGAATCAAAGTGCGTATGTTTTTGCTGTTTGCAGTGGCTGAATGTGTTTCTCATTCTGGATTCTCCTTTTCAGAGGAAACTCCCTCCATCCCCCTCACTTCTCTCTTCCTCTTGATGAGAGGACCTCAGGCACTCTGGAAACATGGGGAGAGGTTTACACCATTCCTGTGAGACGTCTTGCAACTGCTTCGTGCCACTTGACACATGAGGAAGCTGCGTAGAGCAATGGCCTGATTTTCTACACAGCTTGCAGGAGATGCTGGAGTAAACTGTAATGCTCTGGCTTCCCAGCTCCTTCTTTCTTCTCTCGGTTTGAAATCATAGCATGTTTGTTGTCCACAAATTTGTTTACAAAATGCCCAGGCTGCCTGGCTTACAGGTTTATTTACAAACCTTAAACCTTAGCTCTAGGGTCACAGACATATTTTAAGCAAGCTCAGGGCGTAGGTTTGAGAAAATCAAGAAAGAAATCTTTTTCTTCGCAACTCCATGGAGGGAAAAAATGAAATTTAAAGAGCTTTGTCAAAAAAACCCAAACCTGGTCGGCTCAGGAACCCCACACAAAGGGGCATTGTGCTCCGCGAGTCCAGTCTGTCAAGACTGTGTCCTGTCCTGCCAACAAGTTCAAGAAAACTGGACTCAGGTAACCAAATAACCTGATGACTTCATGTCTGAGAGCTGCCTAAAGAGTATCTTCTGCTGCCTTTCCCTTCCTGCTTCTTTATGGAACGAAGTTGGTGGGGCAGATCAGACTGCAAACACAGCTGGTAGGAGCAAGAGGAAAACAGAGTCAGAGGAGCACAGCCAAGAGCAAACCCAGCTATAGGACCGATCATGAGTGAAACTTCTGGTGCGGGTGGACCTGCTCACCCACAGGGACAAGCAACTATAAACATGGGGAACAGGAGCAATCAGAAAAAAAAAAGCATGGTTGTTGAGATCAGCAACAGGGAGCAACAAATGCACTGGAATGGCTCTACCCAGAGCAGAGAGCTCAACATGGTGACACACCATCGTGCCCCAGAAGCCATCCCTAGGGTGGGCACTCGGATGCTGCCAGCATGCTGCTCCTGGGAGTGCAGGCAGACCAGGTTGAGCAGGGTGTAGCAGAGGGGAGCTGGGCATGGCTGCCTGGGCTGCTACTCATAGCTGCCCATGGCAGCACCCTCAGGGAGCACTGCCTGTGCACTCTGGAGGATGTCCCTCTTATTTTTGGAGGAATTTTCCTTACTTGACATGCTATTGCATTTCCCTCTCTCCCCAACGTCCAGCAGTGTGTGCTGTTGCTGCTCATTTGTTGCCTGAGGGCACTGCTCAATGAGGACCAAGAAAACACTGAGCAGATATTGAGGTATGTTAGTGGGGGCTTGCATTTAAGTGCCTTAATAAGGGGCCCTACAAATGGACGCTGCGCCCTGAAAGCAAATCAGTGCCTCTTCCCATTTGACAGTGGAACAAAAGTAGAGCAAACAAAAGCAGCAGCTCAGATCCTGATGCAGCATCTGTGCATACCACCTGTATGGCATCCATACAGTCTCTTACTAGCATTCCAGGAACCAGCAGTGTGCAAAGGGCTGCCAGCATCAAGATTTCTCAGTCCAGTCCATTGCAAAGACCCTCAAGCAAAACAAGTGATCTCCCAGAGCTGCACGTTGTATGTGGTCTGGTATCTCTCCCTGCCATGCTGGTTTCCCGTAACGTACCCAAGACTTCAAGCCAAGCTTTAAATAAAACAGCTGTTTTGACCACTTACACAGAGGCACAGACCCCAGCCACACTTTTCCAGTCATGGAAACCACATGAAAAGCTCTACAAGCAACTCTCCCCAGCATTCCCACTCTCCTTCATACAGGCCAATCCCAAGGATGGCTTGGCCAGAAAAAGGAGGTTTGCAGAGCTGCATGTCGTAAATCCAAGGTTATACTAGCATTTGCCAAAGGAGTTTCTCTTTTCTAGAAAGGTGCCCAAATCATCCTTGATGTGGGGTTAGAGAACAAAAAAAGACCAGGTCTTCATAGTCAACAGTATTTCTTTTCTGTTTCTCCCCGATGAAACTGTTAGTTGGATTTCCAAATCCCTCAGAGAAAGATGCCTTCTTTAATACATGTCTCTAAATCCCTCCTATCCCTTATTTTTCATTCTTTCTGATATTCTTCCCCTCTTGTTTTCAGCTTTTCTTTGCATTTTACTGCTGTCAAACACAGCAGAAATGCCGTTTCATTTATAGCTATAATTACCTCTCTGGTGTCCATATAAGACTGTTGATCTAGTCTAATTTGTAGCTTGTGAAAAGTCCCCCTAGAATATAGCAGGATGAAGCCTGCAGGTCATACAGGAATGATTTTAACTGTCTAAACAGCTAAACAGAAAACAAAGCCTTTTCTACCAGGTTTTAGAAAAAAGCTACATCTTTAACAGGGAATTCCATCTCCATAGATTAATTTACAGGTTGTTTTAAAAATATTATAGAAAAGTAAGCATTTCCTGCTTGATGTTCCCTGGAATTGAAAGCAGTCCCACCACAAACATTTCTCTTTCAACTGAGCAAATGTTGCACTATGCAAGTGAAAATCGATGGTGGCTTGTTTGGTCTGGGACATTCGACAGGATGCTGAGGGTTTGTCCCATGGCCCTGGATGACCCTAGGATGGTGTTGCAGATGAAATGCTGCCATGGGTTTAGCTCCTTGGGAGACCTGCCAAAGTGAGAGGCCTCCTCAAGCTTCAGCTTGTGGAGCTTGATAGTACCTTCTGGAAGGCGTAGGTCTGCTTCCATCAGGCAAAATAAGAAAAACAAACAGGCAAACTAAAGAGATTTCCTCTGGGATGAAGCTTTCTCAGAAAGACCCGAAATGATACTGTACAGCAAAATATTACCTGCTTAGAGAAGACTTGTTCTCATCTGTGAAAACACTGCGTGTGGGCTTTTGAATGTCCAGTTCAGGAGCTGGCAGGCACTGAGGGGCAGGTGAATACATGGCAGAAGTTTTCCTTCAACTAGAAAAAACACAACCTCTTACAGCTCTGACTCGGCCTTGATTACAAGAACGTGTAGATAGCGCCAGGGATCATCACCCCTCCTCCAGCTTGCTCACCCCACACGCAGAGGGAGTCTGGCAAACTTTTGCTGTGCCCTGGCCCATATCCTGGCTTTTTCTGCAGTCATTTGCAACCTTATCAAAGGAGCTGGATGGGCCAATGTAGTCTTAGCAACTTCATTTCATACTGCAGAGAAGGTGGGAAGGATAGCTTTTGTTCAGGCAGCTGGGCAGGTCAGGGATGCAGGCTGCTGCTGTGCCCTGCCAGGTACCAGTCACTTCTCCCACATCAGCCTCCTTGACACCTGTGGAAAAAAAAAATCCACATGTAAAAAACATCCTTTGCTGCTCTAACCAGGCTATTACAGAATAGTTTATTTACTTCATTATGTAGCACTTGCCTTCTCCCTTGCTTTTGGGCTGCATTAGTAATTTTCCTCCTTCTGGATTAAAAAGATTTGTTTTTCTGGTAGATGCAGAAAAACTGCATTTTGCTCCTGCTCTGTTATCTGGGCTTCCCATTTGCCATTAAGACTGTTTATCACTTTTAATGCTGTTCCTTTCTCTCCACACAAGACAACAGATGAGGAGCACTGCCATCTCCTGAGCAACTCTGCAGACCAGCAGAGACCCTGCTCTCAGAGCTGTTCCCAGGCCAGGGCACATCAATAGCTGCCACACTGTGACTGCTGCTCTGCGTCAGCTCATTTACCCCCTCTTGTTCGTTCAGCTCCATTCCTGCAGCACAGCAGTGCTCTTGGTATCTCTACTAACACAACCAGGGCTAAAAACCTTCCTGCTGTTTTTTTTCTTCCAAACTGGTATTACACAAAAGCTGATTTCATGTTCAGAGGCAAAACTCATACTCCTCTCCTTGTATTTAAGGTCAGCTGTGACAAAATCCTGTAGAAGGTGAATGGGAAAGTATGGCAGCAGTCAGAGGTGCATCCCCTTCAGAGAACCTGGCTCCAGTGTGGTCTGAAGCAGGGCTCAGTCCCCCGCAGTGAGTTGCTCTGCCAGGGCTGGCTTAAAGGATAGACCAAGCAGGCGTCTCCCCACCCCCAGGAAAAGCTCGGGCTGCTAAAAAGCAAGCTTGCTGAAGTAAAATATTTATTCTCAATTTCCTGTTAAATTTGGCAGGAACAATGAATTTTTTCTTGTAGTATTTTATTAGGAGATAGGGATTTAATGGGAAAACCCAGCAAAACATAATCTGCCTCTCCTAGCAAACAGAGTAAGTCCAGAGCCACCTTTCCCCCCCTCCCAGCTTCACCAACGACAAAGTCCTCAGCTTTACCCTTGAACATTGCAGAGAGACCTCTGCTCCGAGGCTGGAGGCAGGACTTCACAGCCAGCAGGTCGTTAGCAACAAGCCCCTCAAAAATACCTCGAGGAATGGCATTTAGGGAAATTAACTGCCTCTGGCAAGAGCAGCCGCAGCGCTAAGGTCACCACGTAAGCCGGCGTGCCTGGCGCTGCTCTAGCCTTCGCCAAGCAAGCCAGGCTCCCAGCCAGGCTTAAAAAAGGGTAAAAGCAGTCCTGAAACGGCCCCTGGCTTGCAGCAGGCAAGGAGGGCAAAACACAGTGGCTTATTTTCTAGTCAGAAAAAAGCTAGAGCGAAATACCTCTGTGCTGCTTCGACAGAACTGCTAAAGTATTTCTTTTCCCTGCTTTCCTCTAGAGCACCGGATTCAAGTTAAAATAGGAAAGCGCATCAGTGACCTGAGTGCAGTGCTAGACACTGCGGACCTCCCCACTTAGGCTTGGTTGTAAACCTACTGCTTTGCATGAAATATTACAGAGTGATTCATCACAGGGTAATTAGGCTTTAATCCAACTACAGATTTATCCACTCAATGATTAAACCTGTCCTGGTTGCTAAAGACCTCCTAATAAAAGAGGCACTGGTGTTTTGTTCTAATTTAAAACATTTAAGTCCCGTATCAAGCTATTAACATAAAATGAAGGTTGGTTTATAACATAGGGAAACAATATAAAGCTATCAGCATTCATTTTACACTGGGCAGTGTGAAAACTGCCAACTTTACCATGATACCACCTGGCAGCACAGGTTAGATGAGCACTCACCAGAACACAGTTCATCTCAGGAAAGCTTTTGATAGCTCCCTGCCTTCTCTTTTCATCCAAACACACCCCTTTCTCTAAACCTTTCTCCTCAGAGCCTTTTCTCTAGGAAGACAAGATTACTTGCAGTACAAGAGGGCAGCAAACTAGAGTCTCTGTATCTCTGGAGACTCTCACGAGTCAGTCCTAGGCCAGATGCCACCCATGTAGGTTTATCTCCATTTTTTATTTGGAGCCTCTCATTGGAGTCCATCACTTTTCTGTTGCCTTAAGTCTGATCTTGGAGACTCCCTTCTCACCACCCTTTCTTCTCATCCCTAACACAGAAGCTCCTAAGCAATAGCTAAAGACAGAAAGCTCCCATACCCAGAAGAACCTCCCTACTGTAGAACACCCCATCCCCATCTCCCTTCCATAGCAGCAAACCAGACTCCTCCCTCCGTCAGCTTTTATAGCCAGGGCAGCTGGTGCCTCGCCCATCTCAGGTGAGCTCAGCTACCCTTAACACCACACACCAGTGGGCCTTGTTTTCCAGTTGCAGTCACTCGTCTTGGTTTAAATGTGCCTGGTAAGGCACAGCTGAGGGCCAGCAAGGTCTGCATATCTGTGCTTCCCCAGCACCGAGTGCACCAAAAGCACTGCATGGCTATAAACAGCCCCCATGCAGGTCCTCACCCTGCTTACACCATGCAAACACTTTTTCTGCACTAATGGAAAGCTTGTTAGAGCCTTTCTCAAAAGATCTCCCCTTTAGTTCAGCACACAGAGGATGGATGCAGTGAATGCAGAGCCCTTCTAGCAGCAGCCTTATGAATACTTTGGATCCTGTGGAAAATCTGAGGAGCATGGGCAGCTGCACAGTACAGGGAGCACAGGATTCACTTGGGACATGAGTGGCCAGCCCTGCAGGGGCTGCCAAATCCAAGCTCCCTCCATTGCCGGGAAAGCAGCTGGCTTGTGCAGAAGGGAGGAAATCCTGCTACCTGTGAGCTTCCCACTCCCTGCTGGGGAAGGCAGCCAGGGCTCTGCACACAGCAGGCCAAGCCGCCACTGGGCTCCCTCCTGTATTCCCAGCTGCCACGACCTCAGCCAACACAAGTCCGTTCCCAGAGCGGCGTGTCTCTGCGGGCAGACCTGCAAGGTCAGGCTGTGCCACCCCTTGCTGGCAGCACTCCTGCCCCTGGTCCGGCTCCAGCGAGGAGCAGGGCTGTCTGTGCCCCAGGGGGGCACTGCCCATGGGCTGGCAGCTCACACGGACAGGATTTTTTCACCTTGAATTAGTTTGCCCAAAACCGATCGTGAATACAATGGAAAGTTTCATGCTGTGCAAAAAGCTCCTTCCCATAAAACAAACATCTCCTGATGGAAAGTTTTCATCCAGTCTAACGCCAGAGCTGGGAAAGCAGAGCTGCACAGCCACACCAGGAAAGAAAACCCTGCAGATTGCTGTGCTCTTGGTGCAGGGCGAGGAGGAGGCAGTTACTTGGGAAGCAAACAAGTGTGGTGGACAGAGATCACCCTGCAGAAGTCCCACGTACAGTTGTGACCCAGTACACCCCAGTATGCAGTCTAAAGTGCAGGTCTTGGTCTGTGTAACCTGCACGGGCTGATAACATGCCTCCATTTGAAAGGACCCCCCCCTTTTCAACCCCATCCACACTGGTGCTAACAAGCTAAATCTTACTTCGTGAACAAGATAACCACCACTGTGCACCAAAGCCTGCAGCAAAGTCAATATTGACAGAGCTGCCCTGGCTGCATCCTGCCTGGCTGGGACTCCCAGGTGTGCAGCAAGGTTCTGCTCCAGGAACCGCTCAGGTGGGGACCAGTGGAGATTAAGAAACAGGAGCCACAGAGCATGTCAGACAGGAACAGTGACTGCAACGTGAGGTTTCACGGTTCCTCAGACATGAACAGTGCTGTCAGTTACCAACATACAGGAAAAGCTGTGCACGTAAATCACTTTCAAGCCAATGTATGCCTTATTGATTTTAATAATCAGATGCAAATGGAAAGAGCACTCCAGTAATTATTCCTGTGTTACAAAAAACCCCACACATAAGCCATAGGACATGACATCTTTGCTGATGGAAGCAGCCTGTAGCTTTACTTTTCTTCCAGCCTCATGCTGTTTTTCACAAGTGAACACATGTTCACCTTCCAAGGGCTCTGAGGCTTGCTTTGCAAAACTGCCCAGCTGAAAGGCCAGTCCCCAGGGGTGTGGAGAGTCCTGCTGGAGCTGGCATCAGCCTCTAACCTAAACATCACACCTGGCTGTGGTTCACCTCCCACTAGTCAGTCAGCACACTGCTCACAGGCACTGCGTACGGGTTTGTGGACCTGAAGCACGCTGGAAATACTCCCCCAGGGTCAGACAGGAAACAACTAGAGACAGGAGGTCTGGGGTCAACCCCAGCTCTCCCAGAAGCATGCTGTGTGGTGCAGGGGTCTTGTGCATGGTCGGAAAGGAAAGGCAATACCGGGTGGTGTAAGCGAGGGATCACGCACTGCAAACAGCAAACTTCCAGAAAAGCAGCTGCTACAAATAGTTTGCAAGCAGCTCCTGCACTGAAACAGCACTTGAGCAGTCCCAAGTGATAAATGTTGAAAGGAAAAGTCAGTTCAAAGAGAAACACTGATCCTCCAGCGGGGAACAAAACCCTTGGAGAAAAGAGAGATAAAGATCAGAAACAATTAAAGAGCAATGGTTATTGAATATACTACTGCTGTGATTAGGGCTTCTGAATCTGTTTATCAGGAGTGGAATGGGTGCAATGAATACTGCATAGCCAGGAGCACCCAAATTATTGATGAATCGTGAAGGACTCTGTCAAAACAGAGCTTCTCTACAAATGGAAATGGTAAATATCCTTAGCATTATGGGCTGCTCCAAACAGGAAACCTTTAGTGTGAATTTCATGGTAAACATCTAGTTCCAGCATTTAGTTCTGCCCTTCAGAGTGAAGACAGGAGAAGTGAGTTTGTTCAGCCAGGGCCTTTTCCGAGTCCACCAGGGAGAACAGGATTTGTGATGAGATCTGTTTTCAGGCTGGACTCAATGGTTAACCAGTCAGAGTAATAAATGCCAGAAGGAGGAAATAACAGGCAAGTTAAGCAGAGAAATGTCTCCCCACCTGGCTAGATAGCGAAAGTTTACAAGAAGTCTGTGCCTTGTGGATAGTTCTCCCCAGCTCTGATTTAATGTTGTTTTAGAAGAAGTGATTGCAGTATCTTCCCAGTACAAAGGTAGTGGCGTTTTCCACATCAGCGTGTTCCTGGAGGATCCCAGCTATTTCCTTCTCTCTCCTCACTTCCTTGTGGAAATGAAAGGTGGGACACATGCCAGCTGGCACAAGCTAGTACTTCAGCAGTATTATCTGATGAAGGATGGTTGGTTATAAAACAACATTTCTTTTGTTCCATGGGAAAGTATTATATTTTTATCCATTTGTTATTGAAATTTTCATTTTTTAAAAATTATTTCACAACTTCTTACGGGAAATACCTTACATTTTTCCAGTTGTTGCAGTACAGAGGTACCCAAGCACTCGTCTGGGTTTGTAAGAAGCTGGAGAGCTGAGTGCTGCAGATAGGAGGGGTGATTCTAGGTATATGCAAGAAAACCAGTGGATGGAGGTTTAGGGGAAGCTTTAAATTCCTGTGATCCACACTAACCCATCTGCTGCCCTTATGTGAGATGCATTTGGGTACTTAGATAATAAACCCTCTGTTCTTCATGCTTGGGAACAGAGTCCAAAATAGTTACACAGAGCATGTCTATACTGAAGCTGGCTGCATGACTATGTGGTGGCACTCGTGCTGCTGCCAAACTGTCTAGCTCAGATATCGCCAGGGACAGATGAAGGTCCCCCTGGGCCACCTGTCCTGGCAATTACCTTGTGTTTTGGGAGCACTGTGCCTTGCACTGTGCCACAGTGACAAGCCCATTTACAGCAGTTCCCAACTTCAAGCTGTTCAGTGTATTCACACACACTGCCACCACAGCACTGCCTACAACATGGGCATAAAGATTTAATGACACTGTTAATCAGGTTAAAGTCGTACAGCTAAACAGTGCTTTAGTCCTTACACATGTATACTGTCTTTCAATTTTGTTGCAAGATTCTCTGTAATAAAAAGCTGGAAAAGCAAAAGACTAACATGAAACTGAGCGAGTTCCTGTTAAAATTCCCAGTGAGTTTAGACTAGTGGAAATGTGAAAGTATGCTCCATAAAATGGAAAAAAAATCTACTACTTTCTCGAGATTTTTCTCCCTATACTGCCTACGTTTGAGTATTTCAGTCTTCTCTCCCAGACCAGACTAACAGATGGCTTCGAAGACACAGTGCTGACTCTACCCACTGAGATACTGAAACTGATGAACCAAAGGAAAGCCAGTGGGAAGCAATTCTGGGACTCTGTGGGCTATTTCTGCTACACAAAAGCCTACTGCTCCAGCTCTGTCCTTAACACAAACGCAGCGTGCCCCGGCCCTGCATCCAGCAGCCGCCACGTGCTCTCCCTACACAGAGATGGTGGCTTGTGCCCAGCGGGCGCGGGGGGGACAGGCTCCTAGCTGGGACAGGCTCAATAAGGCTCTTGTCTTATTCAGGCTTGTGCTCAATTGTGTCCTGGAGCTCTGGAGCCCTTTGCTTCTCCTGACACAAACCTAGGAATGAAAAAGATGATGAGGCACAGGAAATTTTTCTGTATAAGCAGAAAGGATGTGAGTATTATACTGTATCTTCCAGATCAGAGGAAGCTGCTAGAAAGGGAAGGATAGAAACTGTTTAATAACTGTTGTTTACTGAGGCCCCAAATATCTAAAAATAAACTTGATGGTAAAGTTAAAGAGGCAAATCTCAAGGTATTTTACGTGCACTGCCAGCTGCTGCAGCACATGGAGGCACAAAGCTGATGTTGAATGGGGAGATGACGCTGATATTTAGTGCTGCTGAAAAAAGTGTTGTACTGTAAATAAGAAAGCTTCTGAATAATATCTTCAGTGATTTTTTTCTTCAGGTTTGTTAACAGCTTTTGATTTATTTTAAGGTATCTATTTGAAATATTTCTGTAGCCTGACTGAGCCTTTGTTTGGAAACAGTTTTTTAAGTTCAGTGCAAGTACTTGATATTAAAAATTGGAGCAGCCTGGTTATTTTGGATTGGACATATAAGTCAGGTATCATAATTTCTTTGGCCAAATGAATGCAAATCTTGGAAGCACTTCAAATGGTCCTTTTTATAAGTTTCAAACTGACTTTAGGTAAACACTTGCTAATGACTTCAAATTGACCATGCCAGTAAGATCATTTGCTAAAAATGCAACAGAAAATGAACACAAAAGGATTGCAAGCACTGCAGTCAGCTGAAATGCAGACTTGAGCAGGCTTAGACATTATGGACCTCTGTCTCGGGCTGCACAAAAATTGATTCAAGAGTGTCTTTTCAACAGGGCTCCTGGTTTCCTTAGCTTGTCATTGCTACAATGTGCTGAAATCTGCAGCATGTCTTGAAGTCCCACAGCTCTAAGCCATGTGCAGCTCTATCATCATGTACTGTTGTCACGTTGAACATATCAAGCAATAGTGAAAATGCATAGGGTGTGCAACAGGAAGGTAGTCCTGCATCAGAGCATGCTCGTGAACTTATCTTTTCTTTCAAACAGATTAACCCAAAGTATTAGTCACTCTTGCCAAAGTACTGATCTGCTCTGCTACTGGTGACACACAGATGCCTGAGAAGCGTGAACTCAATTCTGTGATCGTGCCTGGATGTCACCTTGCAGGCAGCAGCTCTTCCACATCATCCAGAAATTTTGCTGACTGCTATAGGCACCTTCCCAGCCTTTCACTTCAGTGCACAGCACTCACCTGACTAATGCTCCACGTTGCCATCCCCCTCACCCCTCAGTCCTGTGGCTGAACAGGACCTATATGAGAAATGAACCATGAGCCAGAGGTTGCAGAGATACTCATGCAGTGAATGCACATTTTACATTTTCAGCCTAAAAAGATATTTGTGCCCAGGTAGTCCCTTTGAGGCTCTTTTCCATAAGCACTGTTTGCTCCCCATTGCCTGGCTGCAAGGGAAGGTGGGGAAGCTCATGCAGATGCAAGATAACAGAATCTACTATGCTTGTACAGTGCTATGGCTCTTTCCGTAAGCACCAAAAAAACCCCTAGGGACAATCTATACGATCTTTCCAATGGCAAAATAAAGGAGCAAAACTGCAAGAGCAATGAAAAGTCGTAAGATTTCTGAAGTTAAAAAGCCTGTTCTCCTCAAAGCCTTCATTCTAAAACGCCCATGCTCTCCGCACCCCCTCAGTCCTTGTCCCTCGCAGCTTAGCACATCGGTGCAAGGGACCACAGTCCTGCATAAGAAAGGGGCTGTAGCCTGGCCCGGTTTTGTACAAAAGTGAAAGGACCATCCAGAAAGGTGATGCTCAGAGCCCAGATGGCTCCATTCATACAGCCCCTGGCTGGCCCTTAGTGACATACAGGGCCAGACGCCATCAGGGAGAGGAGCTGAAGGTGTGGCAAAGGCCACATCTGTAATAAAATCTTCTAAGCACACATTTTATCTCTCAGCCATAACAACAAGCTCCTTTCCTTAGACACCTACTTTTTTTTTTCAGTCTATCTGTAAAAACATGAAGTCTTTTTTGTGACACGGTGGAAACGAAAGCACATAGAGCATAGAGCCTGATATTTAAAGGTTAAGATATATTGGCTTAATCCTGTCAGAACTTTAATGTAGATTATATAGGGACAGGCAATGACCAGAGGGAGGGAGAGAGGTGTAAATAATCCAGAGGAGTGTGGACTTGTTGGCAGGGTGGATTTATGCCCTGTCTTAATAAAGTGCCCTTTCATCTCTGGAACCTGGGCTCAGAAGCCAGTCTAGACAGGAATTAATGGGGCTCCTTCTCCATTTACAGTTCTCAAGGTTTCCCAACACCCGGTGTTCTCAAATAGAGCGGGAAGTGCAGAGTTATAGGATACACCGTGAGCTCAATCAGCCATGGATACTATTTCTTGCAGTGAGCTTTTAACACAAGCTCTGGCCATTGACCCAAGAGGGTCTGCTGCTAGGCCAGGAGACGAATTAAATTCACTTGCTACAGCCTATTTATGTGATCGCTACCCTAAGATGAAGCCAAGCAATTGCGAAGCCTGTTGTGAAGACACAGAGATTCTTGGCATGGCGTGCCAAGAGAAGAAAACACTGGTATGCATTTCTTTGAATCAGGACTTGGTTCTGCCTGGACACTACACCTAGGAACATGAGTTACTCAAGGCAATACAGCACTAGGGCCTGAAGATGCCGAATTGCAGGAAGTTTCCTCTGGTGAAGGAAAATTGCTGACTTCTTTTGTGGTTACAGTGAACCTTCCCTTCTGTTTGCTTGTCCCCCTTCGGGGTCCAAAAGTGTAGGTGGGAATGGAGCATTCAAAAGCATTTCTAAGTGAAGGATCTGGGATTTCACTGCAGTTTACAGTCAAGAGAAGCAAGGAAAGCTATGAGCAAAAATGTACACATCCAGTGTGATTTGAAGTATTTAAGCAAAATTCTTTGGAGAGAGATTTGTTAGGGATTATCATTTCTTGAACTCCTCGATTCCTGGGAAAAGGGCACATTTTAAACTCTCATCTCCAGCTATGCACTAGGACCCCCAGATGCAGAGACATTCAGCTCCTAATTTTACATCTGTTTAATTTTCAGCAACAGGAGACAGGGAGCAGCAGGATGCACTGCCAGCTATTAGGAGGCCCTTTTATTATGCAAAATTTGCATCTTGTCTAAGTACAAGGACTCCAACAAGTAAAGACAGAGCCAGTTAAAGAAAAGGAATTGAAGAACAAAGTGGTCTCCAAAGGCACAGCAAGATGTAAGAGCCCGCTGTATTCAGTGATGGACAGTGTGACAGGTTCTCTTCCCAGGGTATTTCTTCTACAGACATTTGGACAGTACAGATGGAGGTGGCCAAAGAACTTCCTTCTGGTAACTCAGTAGCTGTCTGCAAGGCAGAAGGGCTAGCCCAGGACTATTCTAAATTTGTAAACTCTTAAATTAAGACACGCCAAAGGCACAGGCAATATATAAGTAGATATTTTATTCGGTCTATAAATCCTAGTACTCAGATTGAAAAAACACTGACTTCTCTTAGTGATAGGTGCCATGAGCTGCCCAGGGCAGCAGGAGCCCTCTCCTTCCTTTTCCTCTTCCCTGCAGGGTCAATTTTGTACAAAAGCTCACAACACTGCTCACAACACTGCTCCATGAGGCTCCCGTGCCTAGGGAAGGAGGGGTGGCAGAAGCTTTGTCTTTGAGGAATGATGGCTGTGGGAGCATGAGTGACAGTCACAGCTCCATCAGTTAGATAGCAATTGTCCTGTTTGCCCCAACCTGGGAATCTCCTGGGACTGCCTTGCCAAGCAGGGGCTGCTAACAGAGAACTTTGATTTAAATGAGCTCCAGGCCAAAATGCAAGCTAGCTCCTGGTCTGGTGAAAAGCAACATTTCCTCCCATGCAAGGAGCAGCAGTGAGATCCCAGGAGAGGAAGCGCCCAGGCTCAGTGAGCTCACTACAGGAGCATGCTCTTCTTGCCACCTGCTGAGCTGTGCTGGCTCTCGCAGGTGGGACTCATCAGCTACAGCAGGAAATGTTACAGGGGTCAGAAGTAAGGAAGGGCATGGAAGAAGATCAAGGGCTTCTTTGTCATGCAGGGTTTTGCGCATTAGTAGAATTCATTAGCGAAGTCTGATAATAAAGAGCAGTAATAAAGCACATTAGACCACCTCTGTGCCTCCAGAGCTGTGCAAAGCTGGCCTGCGGCAGGGCACAGCTTCAGGCTCACTTGGCTTGTATCGCACTCTGCAGCCCGAGCACAGGGTTTGCCTGCTAGCAGGGGAGGCCCAAAGCTGAGGAAGCCTTTCTGCCCTAAGCAGAACTGTTGTTGACCAGGACAACCCCGTTCTCCCAGCTGTGCTCTCCCAAGCTGCTCGCCTGGGTCAGCCGTGACTAAGCTGTAGCAGGGAGTGCAGGCAGTAATGCATGTGCAGGGTGAACCTTACCTCCCACTGCTTCAGTCCTAAATCTTTGGCACCTCCATGGAGTCTGTGCTTCTTTTCTGACAGGTCCCACTCCGCAGACAATATATAAGCTGGCACAGGCTCTTCTGAGGTCATATCATGGATGCTGTGGTGTGATTTGGGCTCTGTGCTGGCCAGTTTTTTGTTCCCAGCTTCAATCTTGCCCAGGGCTGGGTGCTGTGCTGTGGAAAGAGCAGAGCCAGAAAGGCAATAGAGGTCAGCAGCACAGAGAGAAAATCCTCCATTGTACACCTCCTACTCTGTTATACACCTCTTCTCCCCTCTGTGCTCACATGGCAAGTTAAAACTTCCCATTCCCTACAAGGTAAGGAAGACATGGAGAACTGGGTGGGAGGTGGATGGTATTTCATGTAGTGGGACAGCCAGGAAAGGCCCCGGGCCTGACCTGACCCAGCACCCTACGAGTGGCAGAACCAACCACGCTGTGTGCAGCTGGTGAGGGTCTTGCTGTAACCCCACAACACCTCGCTGCTCTGCAGCCCTTTCCATCCACCAGGAGGACTCAATGCTGCCTTGGGGATGTGTTAGTAAAGGACCAGCCTGCCAGACCTCTGCAACCTTTTGGCACCTGCAGCTTTTCTCCGCAGGGCAAGCAAAGGTGTCAGGGACAAGACCTAGGGCACTTTTTCACACCACCATTCCCACAGTTTTTGAACCCAGGTGCCTGCTGTTAGCATGTGCACACAAGGCAACCTTTCCCCTGTCACTGCTGATGGAAAGCTGCCACCTGGTCCTGCAGCACTGCTGGCACACGGCTGTCCCACTCCCTGGGGCTCTGCCACCCGCCCAGCGCAGGGCCGAGGGGCTGAGCTGTGGGGTCAGCCCTGTGCTGAGCCGGGGGGCAGGAGGGGTTGGGCTTTCTAAGGAGCAATTTGGACTTATGACCCCCCAGAGCTCGCAGGCAATTTGCACAACTGAGCAAGATGCTGACTATTGTGGGACAAAAGGGTCTGGCTTGAGCTCTTCCTCCCACCTGCACTGTCCCCTCCAGTGCCTTGCAGATGCTAATTGGCTGTGGGGGAGTCTGCTCCAGACCCAGGGATGTGCTGCAGTGAATTTTCCTGGCTCCCTCAGCTCTGACAAGCAGCCATCAAGCGAGAGTCAGGGCTATATGGCCCCAGTGGCTGCAGGTGTTTGGACTCCAGCTCCTGTGTTGGACCCAGTGGTGCTGGGCTCTTGCTGTACTCATAGGGAGGACAAGGGGAAGATGCAGAGTGAGGAAGTGTGAAGACATCTTAAAAGGTGTGATAAACCCGGGGCTGGATGGGATGGACCCTACACCGTAATGAGACAAACATGGCCTGTACCCTGGGAATAAACCTAGCCTGGCAGAGCTGACTGCTCTTCCCTGGGTTGGCCAGGAGCTGAAGTGAGAGGTGCTGCAAAAGCCAGGATGCTCTATAAACCGTGCACACACACAGCCATCTACGCCATCGGACCAAGGTAAAGGGACCAGGAGCAGGGGAGTCTCGTGTCCACTTTCTTTACAATCCCGTAACAGCGTTGGCATTTCAGTCCCACTGCTAACTGCCCGCTTGCCTTTGAGGACAGTCACCAGTGAATCCCACTTTCAATCAAATGAATGGTGTCAGAGTGTGCCAGGGAGGGGTGGGTGTTCTCTGGGCATGTCCTTCAGGCTTCATAGAGGGCCATTGCGGTGCTGGCATACTGCCTTGAGCACAGCATAATGACAAGGCAGGATTCCAGCTCAGGGGAAGAGAATCTGGGATATCTGGGAAGGGAAAGACATGGTTAATAGCATTGTTTGAAAAGGGAGCATGGAACCATGAATCCACAGCACGTGGGCAGCAGTAGGGTCTCCCTAGAGGGACTTGCCTTCAGTCAGCCGCAATTGAACCTTTGGTCCCAAAGGAGCAACTATTTCAGGAGCTTGAACCAATGTGAGTTAAAAATTACTGTTAATCACTGACCCCTGTAATGCTGAAAGTGCTGCGTAAGGGGGGAGGTACACACATGAAACAAAAGCCTACAATTCAATTCCAACAGTGATTAAATTGGTGGAGGTTGTGTCCTGTAATGCAGCATTATGGAAGATAAGGCAAACAAGATTAACCCACATTGACAAGGCATTTATCCATGGCTAAGCAGAGACCCACGCCACAGCACTTCTGTCCCACAAGTTTACACCAGCCCACAAGAGTCTAATCCCTCATGGCTTGTCAAGCTATTAGGCAAATCTCTGGCTCTCATTTGCCTAATCCAATAGCCCCTAGCTTCATAAGAAAGACCTCCTAGGGGGCCTTAACAACCATGTTTGTTAGGCCTTATATAAGTAAACAAAGCTCTGAAAGCCAAACAGCTTCTTCTTCCATCTGGGATATCAGCACCCTCTTAACCTGGAATTAAAACCAACCCCACTCAGGAAAGGAGGATGTGTTTGTAACAGGTTGAGCTCTGCCTCTACAATAAGCAGCATCTGAAAGATTTTGCCCTTGATAACTCTACACTGAACAGTTGCTGCAGAGGTGTTAGGTGCCTGATTTCAACCCAGAGCCTTTGTGTCATCAGGGATTTATTGCACAGCCAAGGGGATCACTGTGCTCAATTCCCTTTTCTGCCAGCTTCAGTGGAGGAATAAGCAGGGGTAAGGCATGCTGTCAAGACCAAGATACTTTGTGTGCACGTGCAAGCATTTCCAGGAGACCAAACTTTCACAGGCTTGTACACCAAAATCTACAAATGCTTTCTTGGAAACCCTCAAAATATTTTTCTGAATCTGACCAGTGGCAGTGATAGCTCTGACATTAAACAGAGTGCAGGTGTTTTCTAACCCTTGGATTTTAGAAGACCACCACCTCTGCTCTAGGGATATATGCCTCTCTGGTGCTTTGGCTAAGGATCCGAACTGTCTCAAGGCTCTCTGGATCTCCCTAGGGCTGAGCAGTACTCTAACACATCATTAACAATGCCCTTGACAATGTGGTTTGCTCCACAGACAGGCAAATCTTTAGGGAGGCTTCAGGCAGATAAATAGTCACTCAAGGCTTGGCTGCCTATCAGTCTTAGCTAGGCCTCTGGGGATTTGGAAATGAAGCTGAAAATATCACAGGAAAAGGTTTCCTAAGGGACCTTCCCATACAGCTCCAGTGAGGCTAGGGTTAGGAACCCATCATCACGTTTTCTCCCACTTTCTTCAAAGTGTGTTTGCAGAGCAGACAGGGTCCACTTCAAGGAAAAACACATGGACACAACACAGAGAGGTCCAGTGAACAGGAACACAAGGACAAACACCTCGATGGAGGACAACCCATGGACTGATACAGGCAGGCACTGAAGTGACAGAGACCTCCCAGGGCCTCCTGGCTTACTGCTGCCTGCCCTGACCCCAGGCGATTTGGAGACGAATGGGTTATGGAGGTAGCAGAAGAGCCTTTGCTCTGCTGCCAGTACTATTCCTCTCGAACTGTACAGGCACAGAAGGTGCACACATATTTTCAGAGCTGTGTGTAGGCTGAGAAATCCATCGGGTCACACAATACTGGCAGTCCAAGCCTGGCTGCCCCGGGCATGACGGAGGTCAGCTGGCTGGGTCCTTACCTTTGTAGGTCATCTCTTATAGAGACCATCATCCCTCTGGGCACTAACACATGTCTGTGCAACACACAGAGAGTAAAAAAGCACTTTACTCTTCTACCATATGCATGATAATTTCAAGGGAGAGGGCAGGATTGAAAAATGAGTTTTTTAACTTAAAAATTTAAAAATATTTCAAGATTTTTTTTGGCTATCTGAGCACCCAACCTCTGCTCCCTGCCCAAGCTCCAGCCACACAGGAGTGAAATGTTACCTGGTTTCCAGCAGTCTGGAGTGAAGTTCCCTCGGAGACTGGTGGTGAGTGGGGACCTGATCCAGCACTGTAAATCCTTCACATCCACCAGTTGAACAGCTGTTCAGGTTAGGTCTCATTTATATGCAAAGCATCCTGGCCATCAGTAAGGATCTCTAATGATACAAATCAGTTGTGTGTCATCCTAGCAATGAAAGTCAAGGGAGCCGTTACTTGCTTGAATCCAGCACATTTCAGCAAAAGTGCCATTTAGTGAAAGAAAGGGGAATTTTACTATGGAGTATGGCCCACCACCCTCAGTCACTTTCCAGCTGAGATCACAGCTAAATCGCTTATCTTTACATTTTCATACAAATCTGATTATCCTTGAACAGCTAATTGTTTCATAAGTGTCACTTGGAAGCTATCCATTTCCAGCACAAGTAAAGAAATTGCACTATAAAACTGTCTGCTTTTGCCATGAGTCACTTTAGCACATAGGATGAATATTTGGCACTCTTCACTTTTTCAGATTAACTCGCATATTTATTTTGGAAGAAAAAAATGGATGGCTTTAATTCCTTCCCATCAGAATTCCTCATATTTGCTTAGCTTATTGAAACTTTTTTAATAGACCTTACAGTATGTGAATATGCTATATAGTGACTGCTGCTGCAGGAGACACATCTCCTTTCATGTATAGAAAAACCTGAAAAATATCTGTAAGACTGTTTGATACTTTAAGAGGGTCATTAAACCCTACAGATTATGTCACCTGCCATGAAGAAAGGTTTCATCCCTCTGGCTGAGACCATGGAAACATAAAGGGATGACTTACATTCAGTGTTTCCTGGAGGAAGCATGTGTTTCTCTTCCAAAGAGAAATTCTAACATGTTGCAATTAAATTTCTTAAAGATCTGTTCTGAACCGTGCTGGGAAAACCCCTGAGAAAGAAAAGAAGGTTTTGGTCTTCAGAAAGCAAGCCAATTTTCCAGGGACAGGAGTCAGTAATAAAATGATTATAAAATATAATTGAATGATCATTTCCATATTACCACAAAATGTTTTTCCCTGTATAAAACAGATATTTCCTCAGCTCTTCACTCAGTCTCATGAGAAAGGCATTACACACCTTTGCAAAAGGATATCGCTTACCCTGTGGAAAAAAAGTCTATGTATTCTCCAAGCATGTGACCACATACACTAGATAAACTTTAAAAAACTTGCTGAGTTTAGCTCAGCATCAGTTAACGATACAGTTTGTTAACACCTTTGGAGTACTACCTAAAACAAAAAAGCAATGTTCTTCTAGGTGGGCCTGATCTAAATATCATATCCAGGAGCTGAAACCAAGAGCTCTGATTTTAGTTTTGCTTTTTGCCAACTAAGATCCTGCAGGATGAAGAAGCAACAAAAGTCATGGGCATCTCTGAAGTGTCCTTGGAGATCCAGGACAAGAAACATGCCTTCCTCCATGGTACGTATCCTTGGCCAAGTCACTTATACCAGTCTGTAACATATGGCATTAATGGTCAGTGAAGAAATTGCAGAGCAATATAAGCAAGTGGTATATCACTGAGAGAAAGGCTTGAATCAGAATCTAACTTTTTGTAAATGTACACAAAATGGATCTATCCAGTGACCTAAGCAAGGACTTGAAAGCCATAGGAAATCAGAAGTACTTCATGCAGGCAGGATCCTTTGGTGCTAAAAGACTCTGACTTTGCAAAGGGCTATGTGTCCTTCATTCCTATCAGCTGGGGGTGATCCTCCCTCCCTAGATTGAAGCCTAAAATTGTCAATTAGGAAAACAAATGTAGGTACCAGACATCTTTTTGTGAGTGTCAGTTCAGCAATCACTTTATTACAAGCAATTTTAGCATTGAATGTAGTGCAATTTCAGTAATTTAGCAAAGTACAATGATGGATTAAAGTGCCTGGTGATAGACGTTTATTTCACCTCCTGAAACACAATTATTATGCACTTTACTCAATAATAGTGTCTTGTTCCAACTAAAATACACATTGTGTAATTCTTTAAGCTGTAGAATCATAGCAATTAGAGAGGGAAATGGCTGATTAGGTCACTGATTCCAGCCTGTTGCCAGCCCACAATTGCTCCCTGCCCCATTTTGGCTAGAGTTTCACCTAAACTCCTTGCATTTACATGTTTCAGTGATGGTGATACTGACCAAAAAAAAATAATTAAAAAATGGATGCTTCAACCACAGGTGAAAGATTCAGCCTTTTACTGCAGAAAATCCTGCCTAATCACAATGGGAAGGATCTGAGGGTTTTTTACCTTGTTATGCCAGATGGTTGAAATACTTGAAATTAGAATGTTCTTCAACAATCTTTTTCCATGAAAGTGGTTTTGCTGGAAAGAATTCCCAGTTTCCCTTCTTAACAAAAATTGTAATTCCTGCTTTTCAGTCTGAAATTCCTCTCACTACTTTTTGCCTAATGACAGTTCAATATTTAGCATTTTCTAAAACAGAAATGAAAAGAAAATTAACCCTGACTGATATTTTACTCAAGAAAAGCCATAATTTGTGACTTGTACTGGCAGAGGGGTGGTTGGGATGTGCTCTGTTTAGGGAGCTCAGCTGCCCAAACTCACTGCTCTGGAGACCAGGGCCCTCTCTGCTGTCAGAGGATGGGTGTTCCTCACCAGGGAAACACAATAGACACCCAGAGCCTAGCATTCTATTACATGTACAGGTATACCTGTCTGCATTTCTCATGGAAACTGCACTTGTGGTGCTGGCTTTGTGCCTTCTCTAGGTTTACGCTTGGGTAGTATCCTTGAAAGCAGGTGCAACCTATGGAAACAGCACATTTTAAACAAATAAAAGAGAATGTCTGGAGAAAGCAAGCTTTCAACATAAACTCCTGCAAACAGCAAGCCAGAAAAATCTGCACTGTGGTGTTGCACTCATCCAAACATTGAAAAGACAGAGGAGCAGGGAGCTGCATGTGCAGCAAACACCACAATGGGGTGGCCATCCACTACAAGTGTTGTCCGGCTGCAGAGGGGCCAGCGAGGCCTCACCCAGGCTCGGCAGTCCCACCAGTGCACTCAGGGTTTGCCATGCAGTCAGCACCAGCAGAGGACATGATGTTCAGACAGAGAAAAAAGCTCTGTAGAAAAGCTCTCCCATCATGGATAAGGTCAGTTAGTAAGAAATGAGTGATTCTTCCAGACAACTCAACCAAGTAAGCAAAGCCACAGTGTACAACACTCATCCATAGCCCAGTCCTCACTCCTGGTATTAAGCTCAGCCCTATGATGTGCTTTTCACCTGTATCTCACCAGCTCCCTGATTATCCTCCATTATCCTGCCTGGTTATGCTCCATTAAGGCTATCCTGTAACTGAGCTGCACACAGAAACGTGAGTACAAAGGTGCACTGGTACAACTGACCCAAAATTAAGCACCAAACTCCTGCTGAATTTCAGAGGTTCTGAGGCTTTAGCCACAGTGTGAATGCCTGTGCATCTGGAGACTGGGGTTAAAAATCCCCTGCTACAACTGCCGGGTGCCATTCAGCTCCAGCCACAAAATCACAACATTTACTTTGCAGGGCTGTGCCTGTGTCTCGTCAGACGCACAGCCTCTCACAGCACAGGAACAGGCTCTGTTCCCAGCTCTACCACAGACTTCCCGCATCTGTCTGGAAAAAAGTCACCGAGAAGC
This sequence comes from Aegotheles bennettii, assembly GCA_013398125.1. Classification (NCBI taxonomy): domain Eukaryota; kingdom Metazoa; phylum Chordata; class Aves; order Caprimulgiformes; family Aegothelidae; genus Aegotheles; species Aegotheles bennettii. The sequence continues at coordinate 91,130 of VZRW01003529.1, forward strand.
ACATCTGAAAAAATGTTACGTGCTCGGCTCCAGACATTTGATCTAACACCTGGCCTAGCTCTCAGCGGCACTGGACACTGCAAACACTGTTGGCTTCGACTGGGGCACTTCTAAAGTCCAGACCTGATGGGCAATGGGGATGGAGGGAACATCTGCTTCGTGACTGCACTACACAGGCTTCACACTAAGGTACCTTTTCAATGGAGCTGTGTACAAGTCAAACCAGCGAACAGTTGCTCTTTGTTCTGCACACATGCCAGAACACTAAAAACTCTCACTGTTTGGCACCAAAAAGACAGAGACCCAAAGCTAGCAAGCACTTTGGGAAACAGGAGCCATAAACTCTCTTACTTCTGTTTTCCCACGTGTAAACAGGGGATGCCAATTCCTGTCCGCTACTTAGGGCTGCCAGGCATTCACAAGGCACTGAGAGCATCCCGTAGGCAACATAAAAGCTGCTTGCAGTATTTCTTGTTTCATCTGTTTTTAAAAAGTTAGTAAGATGCTGGCTGGACACTAGTAATGTTTGCTGTGTCAAGCACAAAATAAGATACTGTTGCACGTACTATAAAATAAATCACTGTTGCCTGTGCTGAATACAGTGGATGCTTTTTGATATTCCATCTGGTGCATTATATTCTATCCTAGACAAGGAGTAAGTGTGTGGAAATAGTTGAATGCCACAGATAGCTTTAAAAGAAGAAAAATATAAAGTTTCAAAACTGTTTCTCTGCCTTGCCAGACTTTTCTGCACATAGCTGTCCCTATAGAGGTTTTGAGAAGGAATTCACCTGTATTTGCATTGACAGGTGCTTTGTTGGAGCAGCTTACACACAGCATGGCCAAGCACGCTGCTCTGCTGCAATGGTCTGTACGAAATGAGCACAGGACCTCATGCTCCAGCTGCTATCAGTGGTCTGAATGTGTTGCCTCCGCTAAGTAGGCAGAAACATACTGGTTATTCACCCCTGATCAGTCCTGACACTATGATTTTGCTGGCACCAGAGGAGCCATATCTTCTGCTACAGGAGAACTGGCAATGGGCTTGTTGGGCAATGCCTGCTGCCATGGGGAGAAGGGTGATCTTGGAGCTCCTCCTGCACGGGGGTGAGTGTGGGCAGCAAGGATGCAGTGAGCATGCCTGATGAACATGTCACACTCCACCAAGTCTGCTGGGACAAGCCACAGCCAGGGATCACTCCTCAATGGGGCTTTTTCAAATAAACAAAAAAAAAAGTGAAATGTCAAATAAAATAGAGTAAGAAAAGAAAAGTGGCATCTTGTATTCCTCTGGTCTCCTTCATTCCCAGGAGTCTCTGATGCCTTAAAAGAGTTGCGACTTTTCTGAAAGCAAACCTTTTTGATAAATGATGCAGTTATTTATTTTGCAGAAAGCCAAGATTTGTCACGATGCCATTTTCAAAGTAACACAGCATCTAACAAAGAGAATCATAGGCAATTTACTGCATGACACTCCATTCGTCTCAGAGGAAGAAAGACCTTGTTTGACCCTCTCAGGATTTGAACCTGTAATTCCACTGAACCAAGGGCTTTGAAACCTGAAGCCCAGCAGTTTTCTCCCTGAAGATAAGACTAGGTTTTCCTGTCCCCCATGAATCACCACAACCCTGCAGACTGCTGTGGAACATGAATTTTCCACTGCACAGGAAACACCAGCATCTGTACAACCCATCAGCTAAAGGTGACCAACGCAACTGTGCAGCCATGCATGACAGAATCTGCTCCTGCTGGTGCTCCCAGGTTGGATGCTGAGGATGGGGAAATGAGATCTTGCACATGGACACATGCTGTCTTCTCGGTGCTGCGTACTTGGAAGCTGCTGCACTGTTTATGTCCACTTCAGCTTCCCTGGAAGCATCTGGCAGGCAAAGAAGGTGTTTTTCCTTACCTAAAAAGGCCAGCCTTGCCCCATGCTACCCGTGCTAGGGTATGCTTTATGGATTCACCAGGAGCAACGTGTGCGCATCCAGATGCAAGTGCAGGGGTCATAATTGCCATCTCATATTTGCATGATTTTTAACAGAAGATGACAAACTTGGAGCTGATCTGGGAACCCTGCTTAGCCTAAATACCCTCTGCCTACCCCAAGACCCTGGTACTTCTTCCCTGGCTGAAAATGCAAATGGAGACAAACGCAAGGTTCACAGCCTGGATCAGCACCTTACACCTCCTGCGGGGAGCATGACCAGACCCCCTCGGTCTGACTGTCGGTTCTGACATGACAGCCAGGCATTGCACCAGCGAGGACCTAAGAGACAAAGCCCAGGCTGCACTATCATTATGAGAGAAACACATGGAATTGCACAACAGATCCTATGATGATCTGAAGGTGGAAGGGTCTTGCTTTCATTTGCTGCTCTGCTGAATGTCACGCGACCAGCAAACCCACGCTGACACAGAAGGGCTGCAGCCGGCCGGGCCATCCCGGGAGGGAGTGACCCTGAGCCAGGCTGTGTGCCGGCCTCCCACGGGGGCTGACAGGGAGGGATGGCTCTGGAAACCCAGATATCCCTCAGCTGCTGGCAGTGCTGAATTGTAGCAGCAAGCTGAGCTGAGAAAAGCACTCCGGGGCTTCCGAGGAGAAGCATGCAGTTGCTGACAGCATTTTCCCCAAGTGTTGCACAAATCCGCAACAAGTCGTAACAGGCTGGTCATAAATCTGTCCTGTCAAACCCCCCTGGAAGAGTCTCTCCTGACAGCCAGGAGGGCAGACCTCTGCCCTGGAGAGGAGGGAAGGAGGAGGCCGAGGTGGGTAACCAAACACTTCTTTGCTGTCTCTTCCCTCTGCCGTGGGTTTAAAGCAGCCTTGCCATGGGCACGTCTGTGGATGTCGGACACCTTGGGAGGGCAGCCGCTCGCCAGGCAGGTGCTGGGAGTTGGGCTCCCTGCCCGAGACAAGGCCATGGGGAAGGAGAGGCTGTCTCCTGCCCTGGGTGCTAAACCCCCTGCTTTCCCCCAGCTCCCTTGGCCGGTGGCTGGACCATACACCCGTGCCATGGTCCACAGGCCCCCTCTGTAGGCCCAGAGGCAGAAAACCCATTTTTCATCCCCAGGGAGAAGTGCTGCCCTTACATAATTAGGGAAGCAACTGCCTTCATCCTGCCTGCAGGTTGTTTTAGAGATCACAGGTTCACACAGAACAGCCTTGGAGGTGGGAGAGGGAGACCAGGCAGGTTGTACCAGGCTTTACTCTGCAACAGGAGGGAGTTGCAGTTAGAGCACAGGGTGGGGAATTAGGACATCCCAGGTGCATCCCTGCCAACAGACTGGGCAGCCCAGCAGGCATGGTGGAAACCAACGTCTGTATGAGCCTGATCCTGCTTAGCTCAAAGCCTCTCTGGTGAGGTCCCCCACGCTGCACTGATGCTGTCACGTTGGCAGAGGGGGATGTGCAAAGCAGCTCTGAGAAAGACTTATTTTCCCCACCAACTGCCAAGTTGAAGGAAAAAATTTCCTGATGTTCTGGTGTGGGGAAATTCCCTTTCCCATTTTGGCAGTCAAAAGCACTGGAAATGCCAGAGAAACACAGGTAGCTCCCAGGAAATTTTCAGCTGGAGGAGAAGTGGCAAGGTCCTGGAGTGAGGAGTGGGGATTGAGGCCAAGCAGCACTCCCGGATCAGCTCCTTGTGCTCTGGAGAAGAGTACTCAAACCAGACCTGAACTGCAGTATGAAAGCAACTTGCAGAATGCAGAGACCAACTAGCTCTGCTTCAGCATAGAGATGGTGGAGTACCCAAGCACGCAACCTGTCAGGCAGGTGCAGCAGCATCACCCCTCCTCTACCCTCCTGCCTCCCAACGTTAGCACCATCTCACTGCCCAAGAGGGTGAGCAAGGGCAGGGTGAACATCTGCATCTGTCAACCCTGTAAACCTGGGGTCAGAATGAGCTGCCGTGAGATACCTGTGCCTGCCCTGCCCCAGGCTTCCAGCGCTGCTGCCCACAGCAGAGCCAAACCAGGGCACGCTGGTTCCTGACAGGGCTTTAGCAGCAGGAAGAATTAGCAGAGAAGCTTTCATGGCCTTGAATCTTAATGAGATTATTTTCCAAAAAAGCCCAGAGTCTCATTGCAGTTTCCAAGCAGAAAGGGATCACCTGAGGACTTTGAAAGGAAAAGAAGAGGTACTTCATTAGCACTACAAGAGCAGAGCTCGGCAGGAAGGGAGAGTGGAGAGTTGAGCCCAGGCCATGCACATGGCAGGGCAGAGTTTTACTCCATCTGTGGTACAGACATTTGAGTATGCTGGATTCCAGGTTGAAGGAATACACACTCGTGCATATTCTTCTATAAGCAATTGAGATGCCACTTAATGGTCACCCTGAAACTGGTCTCTCTGTGATTCCCTATGAGTAAAATAGGATTTGCGGCTACAGTAATTAAAGAAAAAATACCAGAATTGCTGTTTAGGCTGCACATAGCCTAGGATCTGGTTTCAGGGGCTTTGCAGAGACATTCCATGCCACTTCCAAGGACTTGTTAAAAAATACTTCATACCAGCAGAGTTCTGTGGTATTTTTTTCCAGCTAGTCCTGCAGGCTACCATGGGAAATTCACTAGCGGGATTTCTGTAGGACTCTGACTCACACAGGAACTTTTATTACTGCTTTTAAATATTTGACTGCCTTTTGGCTGCTGGCAGAAAAGTTATTAAATGTTTTACCAGACAAGGCCAGAAACTCTTTAAAAAAATATCTTGGCCTGGCATAAAGCATATGTCTCTACTTATCTCTGTAGCATGTGCTCAAAGCTTTCACATGTCCCCTGGAAATGGAAGAAACTTGGGACCTTCATGTTTCTAGGCTGTGGATAAACAGAGCATCCAATGTCCTATGCTCATGTGAGTAAATCTTCTGGTATGCAAATAGTCCTGCTGCAATAAGCAAGATATATCAAGTTTGCAGGACTGAAGATGCTGGGACCCCAGTACAGACTTTAGGTTATGGTTCACACGCACAGCTCTGTGGTCTGATCCTGCCAGGATCCATCTACTCAGCCACTCGACCCTTACTCAAGGGATTAAATGAAGTGAGGAGCTATTGCTATTGCAAGTAGTCCTGTTAATGTTGTTAGGTTGGGTGACATTTTCAGTACTGCATGACACATTGTTTCTTTACTCAAAGCCCTTTCCCTTCCATCATTGTTTTTTCTTCCTTCATCTTCCTCACACAAATTAAGATGAAACAAAGAAAAAGCATCCCACAAACCAGAGCAGAGATGAACTCTGTCCCAGCGCTGCATGGAAGAAAGCAGGAATAAAATCACTGCCTGTTTCTGCTTTCACAACAGCAGTAAATCAGGGTGTTCTGCTAAAAGGGCTGTTCATCAGAAGTACTTGTGCCTGTATTTTGTTGCTCTATTCCCCTGATTATTTTGCCATGTAACATAGCTATCAAGAGCAGTGGGTTAGCACTAAATGCCTGCTGCTTACCTGCTTAGATAGCTCTGCATCAGTAAAGTAGCAAATACAGCTTCAACTTCTCTGCATCCCTCTGCAGGCATCCAGGAGCTGAACGCACCTGCAAGCAGTGATAAACACAAGTGGGAGGAGGGAGGATCTGCACAGCAGGGACAGAACAGGCTGGAAGCAGCCCCAGTCCTACTGCATGGAGCAGGGGTATGCTCAGACTGCCCCCCACTTTACAGGGGTTACCTCTGAAAGGACCAGCTCTGGTACTGCTCACCACCTAACCTCAGCAGCTCAGATTTGCTGGAGATTTCATGCTCAAGCAGCCAGCCTGCTCTGGGCTCCTTCCTTTTCTGGCATCAGTGCTGGAGTGGAGCAGCTTGGAGCTAGCTCAGGGCAGTCCCTGCGGGCTTTGCTGTAGGCAAAAATTGTCGTGTGTTATACAGCTGTCAGTGAGGCTGAACTCTGGTGTATTGCAGGGGAGATTCAGGCTCAGGCTCTGATCTGCACCATTTCATTGCAGATTAACCTCAAATTCCCGCATTTCAGTGGCTTCTGTTTGGGTGCAGATGGCAGGATCGGGACCACTGGGCTGGACGTGCAGAATGACCATTTGAGGATTCAAGAAGACTCACAGGTGCACTCCTGGATGGGAGCCCTCCCTGGTCCCAGCCACGCGTGTGCTCTGCACTGACACACACCTTCACCAGCTGCATCCAAACCATCGCTCTTGGCACTTGTGCCTTATCGTTAACACCCACACAGGCCGGGTAGGAGCGAGCCGAGAGCCCTGCCGCATCCATCTACCGACACCCGGGGAGCAGGATGGGTTTGGTGTGCAGGCTGTTTCCTCCCACGGGTCTGAAAGCGCCCTGAGCAGCCTTTCATGTCCCGGGGAGCCAGGCAGGGCAGAGCCCGGCATTAGCAAGGGCCGCTGGTGCCCTCTGTTGTCACAAAAAAATATAGGAGCTGCTGAGAGCACGAGTGGGACATGCCACCCAGGATGGGGCACAGGGCACCCATCTCTTTGGGCTGCAGGTGTTGGGACAGGGCTGAGCCTGGCAGCTCCCAGGGAACAGCCTGGGCTGATTGCAATAAGAACTCAGTGGGTTTAGCTTTGGGGGTCATCAGTACCCGCACAGGGCAAGAATGGCTGGTTCTCCCTCAGCTCCTTCATCTCCTAAAGGATCTGCCGCACTAGCCAGGGGATCTCAGAGCATCCCAGGATATTGTTTCTGACTTCCTAAATAGTTACAGAGATGCATCTGGAACAGTCCATGGAAATCACATCCAGGTTTCCCAACTAAATAGCACCCATGCAGAAGAATCCACTTTTTCTTTTAAAAAGGAGCGCAGCATTGTGGTGGGTGAGGGCTGATGCCTCAATACATGCAGTGGCACTGAGTAATCTCTGATGAGAGCAGCATTCAGTCCCTGCTGCCCAGCTCAGTGAAAAGCTGCCAATTCACACATTGCTTTTCACAATGCAAAATACCAGCATGTCCCAGCATTGACTACTCTGGCCTGGCTGGGCCCAGGATCATACCAAGCATTTGCAAGGTTGTAAGTGCTGCTAGAAAGGAACATCACCCACAGTCCTGGTGCTCCTCTACCTGCTCCCACCTTCACCCTGCAAGCCAGGCCACCAGCCACAGGAACATACAGCCCTTTCCTGGGCTGGATGTGGGATTTCAGTGCCTTCCTGGTCACCCACATCTCAGTACACTTGTTCACCATCGGCTGAAGCTGCTCCCACCATCTGCTGGGTGAGGCTGCAGTAGGGAGAAGACTGGCAGGCAAATCAGGTTTGAGTTAGGGTGAGGTGGCCAAGTCTGGGTCCAGCTACTCAAAGAACAGAGCCTCTTTTTGTCAAAGGTACCGAAATCTCCAGTGCAGGGGGCTACAAGGGGGAGAACATTCCTAGAAAACCTCGCCCCAAACTTTTGGGTTGTGATTTTCTCGTGGTCCTGGCCCAGAGACACACAGTTTTGGCTCTGCAGCCTGTGGCCCCAAAAGACACATCTGACAATCCAGCTTACAGCACAACTTCCTCCCACCCCCTCAAAGGGCCGCATGCCTCGCACTGGCCTCCAAGCAACAACAGGTCCCTGGCATCACCCAAGCACAAGGTTTTGGGCTTTGTGAAGCTGAGTTGCAGCCTCCCACCTCATTTCCTCGTGTAGTGGGGAGCTCGGATTCCTTACTCACCTACTAACAGAGGCCCAGCCCTGCTGAACAGACAGACATCTGTGTGTCTTGGAGACTCCTCAGGCTCAGACACATCTCAAGGCTTGCATATGATATGATGATACAGCCATCAACTTAAAAATGAATACATGAAAATAGGGTCCTAACTGGAGTAGACAGATTTGACTCTATTCTGAGAATAACAGACATCAGCAAGAAGTGGCTGGTTTCCACCTCCACAGCAATGGTCAGCTGTAATTTGGGTGCACATCACAAGGCAGCACCAATAATTATTTTAATGCTAATTTATTTAGCACCTATCATCACAAAAATTCCCTCTTTAGAGTCTATAAATGTTTCTGCAATTAAGTCTTAACATTTGTTGGTTTTGGAGATAAAAGAAAAAATACTACCTGGTCAACTCAGTATAAATTTTACTCTTTGTGAATTAGCTCTAGAGAGATGAAATCTCTCCATATTTGTTAGTAAGAACAGCTGCAACATTTGCAGCCTCTGTTTGCTTGTTAACTTCTTGCTAATAATGCAGCTCAGGAGTTTCAGATGTAGCAATGATGTGCTCTATTTCTGCAGATTTAGAATTGTATTAATGACGTACAGGAAATCTCTCCTAAAAATTGCTTTGCTTCCTTCGAACCCCACAAACACTCCTGCCTCCAAAGACCTCATCCTAAATATTTGTGGGAATTACAGGCTAAGGATCAACAGACACAGCTGGGGCAAGTCACCAAGCTCTGAGAACAAATATCAATCAAATACTGGTCAGTGCTGTGTGTTTTGAGCACAGATGACCCTCCTAGAAGTCAGTGACTTAGGCAACAGGACTCAGTTTTTCACCAAAGGCAAGTTTTTCACACAGGCTGTTTTAAACTCTGCATCATTGCTCGAGCATTCAGTCACACAGCAGAAATGCAAGGTAATACAGCGATCTGGCCTGTTCTCTGGGTTCTCACCAGAGTAGCCGAGAGCAGACCTTACACTTGTCATGCCAGCTGCTAGACCAGACCCCAGCCCTGCAAGGTGCTCCCTGCAGACAGAGCCTCTCTCAAGCACTGCTCACGGCGCAGGCGAGCACTGTCAGCCTGCACAGCCTGCCTAAGGAACTCCTACATCAGCACAGTCTGTTTTATTTAACAATCCCATTTCCTTTTCCTGAATTTCTGGAAAGATGCTGGCATGGGTCCAGGTTTTTCTCTCTAAAGCACAGCCTACGCATGGAAATAAAAACATTTAGAAAGGGACTGGCCACACTAATTGGCTGAACACCTCCAGCGGTGCTGAGATGCTCATGGAACAGAAAGAGGTGCAGAGCTTCACACCTTCTCCTGTAACTGCGAGGACGGCGTGTTGCCACTGCCAGGTACGTTTGCTTGTGTATTGTGTCCCCCATATGCCTCTATCAGTCTGTATCGATCCCCTGCGGGGCTGTGGGCAGGGACTGCCTGATCTCCTGGGCCAGAGAGACCTGCACACACCCAGAGGGATAATGAGGTTTAGGAAGAACTGATTTCATGACAAACCGTGTGTAGGAGCACAGCACATGCAGTGCTCTGCCCACTATAGACCACACAGATATGCAGAACTCCTTCCAGTGGCCCCAGTATCATTTAGGCCAAGTAAATGCTAATATAATAAATAACAAGTAGCTTAATTGCATTGTGGAAATGGGGGGTGTGTGTGTGTGTGTCTGATTCTGTAACCAAATCCTTGTGGACACCCCTATGCATCTGTGTAAACCAGGTAGGACCAGACAAACTACCACAGGGATCCTGTTGTGGTGTTACAGTAACATCTTCAGGATGTTTGTGGTCCCATCTGGATCCACGTTCCCCAAAAGTGCATTGGAAATGTCCCCTCCAAAGGGCTTATCCATTGCAACAATCTACAGAGGGAATATGCAGAGGAGAACAAAACCCTGGCTAGAACAGTGCAAAGAAGGACCCAAAGTTGTTCTTTCATGGTTAAGGTTGCTCTCTGTGTTTTGTTTGAACTTTCAGGGTCTGAGAAAGCTGGGACTGTTCATCCTGGAAAAGAGAAGGCTCAGGGAGATCTTATCAATGTGTACAAATATCTGCTGTGAGGCTGCAAAGAAGATGGAGCCAGGCTCGTCTCAGTGATGCCAATGAAAGGATAAGAGGCAATTGCACAAACTGAAACACAAGTTCCCCTTAAATATAAGAAAATATACTTTTACCATGGTGAGACACTGGAATAAGCTGTCCAGAGAGGTTGTGGAGCCTCCATCCTTGGAGATATTCAAAATCCAGTTGGACACAGTACTGGGCAACCTGCCCTAGCTGACTGTGCTTTGAGCAGGTGTTGGAATAGACAATTTCCAGAAGTACCTCAGACCTCAGCCATCCTGTGATTCTGTGAGTAGAGATTAAAAGTAGAATTAATACAAAATAAAAATATCACAAAAACATTGAAAGAAGCTGTTGAACAAGGCATGCCACAGGTACTTCAATGGATGCTTAAGTAAAATGTTTTTGGCTTACAGATGTTACAAGATAACTGTGCTGTGCTTTTCTCTGTCCCAAAAGCCAAACAGGGACCAAAAAGGGAAGCCAAAAAAAGGGAAGCTGGTAGTCATCAAGCAGAGTGCTTTCACCTTTCAGGCTGCTTTCCTTCTGAATGGGACAGTCAGGCCAGGCATTGGTAAACATATATTTTTAGGATGATTATCTTGAAAATTGTATTTTTCAAAATAAAACTTCATTTTACCAGGAATATTTATTGTGTGCTTCTTTCAAAGTAATACGCTAAATACAGCCTTTGGCCACTGGAGTTTATTCTGTTTGACCCTGGCTTTCATCTGGAAAGTAGGATTTATACCCAAACTCAATGTTTTTGGGGACTTTTAGTTTCAAAGATTAAACACACAGTAAAACCAGATATCTCCCCATTGCAGGTAAAGAAAAGCACAGAATTCTTGGCATTTTAATCACCCCATGAAGATCAATGGATGATTTTATGCTTTTTTGTGGAGAAGGACAGGACAGGGGAAAAAAAAAAATCACATATATCGATTCCCAGGCATCAGTGAAATGAATAATAGGGTGAAATGTCCTACGTAAGTTCTTTGCAGGTCTTGTGAAAGCTGCCTGCGAAGGAAATGTAGCTGTGCATGTAGGTTGTGATTATGCTAAAGAGGCACTAAATTAGTACATTACATGCCCCATTTAGCACTACTGTGCAAAATCTGAGAGTGCTAATACATTTTGTTTCTAGGGTCAAGAATCATTAAAGAATGGATTCATGGTCATTCATTAGCCAGGAAATTAAAGTTCGACAGTTGCTTTTCAGTTCTGATTTCTCTTAAATGGCAGTATTGTATTAAAAGGTGATTTTTTGTGTTTTTGGTTTTTTTTAAAAAAACCCAAACCTTCCAGGCTGTTGAATGGTGAGTGTCATCCTCAAAGCACAGTATCCCCAAGTCATCCAGCCAGACTTACTTCATAAGAGTGCTGTATGGCTTTGGGGATTATTTACAGGGATTGATAATGTCACTGTGTGCTATTGAGAGTGGTTTCTTGCTTAGCTATATGCTTGTAAATGATCTGGGTTTGGAGTTGTAACTCCACTTCTGCTAGATTTGCATAACAAAGGAATCATATATTGTGCAAGCAGAAACAAGGCTCTGTGGTCCTCTGTGGGCCACCAGTCCCAGGAGAGCAAATGGAAGTTATACATGTGTATTTAGAGAGAGTGAACCCTTTCATTAAAACAAAAGGAGCACATAAACCAACAGTCCTCCCAGCTCTCAGCAGGGCTCAAGGTAGAAGTCCTGCTTGCCCACTAAGGTAGGCACGCAACACAGGGCTTAGGGAAAGTCCTTTGGAACACTGACAAAATTCCTTGGATTAGGGTCTCCATGCTGTAAAAGCCCCTGCACGTGAGAAGCCTCCCTGAGCTCAACGGTACCACTCACATGAACACATGCCACATCGCAGACACAAGTGTTTGCCAAACCACCATCCAGCTGACAAAACACAGTCTGAGGGAGAGATTAGCTGGCACTCGAGATGGCTTTGTTCCCCACTCTGTATCAGCAGCCACTGCAAATACATAGGCAGAAACATTCCCCTTTTCTGTTTTCTAGCTTGCTCTTACTAAATTTATATCAACAATAGGGAGGGTCTTGCTTGCCCCACACAACACCACCCTAATGAGAGCTACATTTTACACCTCCAGAGCATTGTTCTGCCTGACATGCCTCAAAGCATTTTGTACACTGCAGCCAACCTTTGAGCATCCTGACTCTCTTACAGAGCTAACCCTGATTCCTGTGCGAACACGACTAGTTACATGCTGATCCCTCTGAAGAACTGGTACCTCTCTCTGTAAAAAAGCAGCACTGAAATGGCAGCTTTGCATAGGAAAAAAGCTTAAGGGGGGAGAGAAAAAAAAGGGCACTCTCAGAAAAAAAAAAAAAAAAGAAGAAGAAAAAATTAAAGAGAAAACCCAGCAGCCTGCAGCCTTCTATTGATCAGAGCCCATGGACTGCCTTTGATTAATAATCTCTGCATCAATACCACAACTGATGTAATACCCAAACATGTTGCATTAAAAATGCCAACATTCAATTGGATTGATCTGGTTATTTGTCCTACAAGTTACACTCGCTCCCAGTTAGAAAAATCGTGATATGATTGACTATTGCTAAATAGGAAAACTTGGAAAAAAAGTTATTTCACATTCCACTCACCACAAAACACTTTCCCTCCCAGGCAGGCTAGCAAGTAACCCCCCAAACTTACAAAGCACATCTGAAAAACTAGGACACAGAGCAGAAACAGACTAAATCCAATAATTTATTCATTAGAAATTATTTCCTCTCTTATAAATTGGTAGAATCGAAAGGCCGTATTTTATAGTGATAAAGCATTGCTCACTTCTAAAGATCCTGTGCTCTTTGATAAATCTGTGCTGAATGCATTTCCCTTTTGCTGAAATGTTGCTGCTTCCAGAGAGCAGAGCAGCAGACATGGAGCACTACCAGCCTGACTTCAGGTTTAAATGCTTTACCCAGTCCCATCTTGGAGGCCTTCTGCAGCAGAATGACCTGCCTCTGCCCTCGAGGATTATTCAGCTGCTCTAATACAGCTTGCTGTTACTGTGCTCCCAGCCCCAGGGGTGTCTAGATGCAGAAGCTGGGTCTCAAGCATGGTCTGGTTAGAAGGAGCTCAGTGGGGATCATGCCTCTGCCACCCTACTCTGATAGCATCTCCAGGCCATGTCTGACAAGGCTAGCAATTATTTTCTTGCCAGGCTGTGAAAAAACAACTCTTATTAATGTCTCTTGGAGAAACTCCCTCCCTGCCCCCCTAGAAAAGATGCTGCAGGAGGCAGATGTGCAAGCCCAAGGCGGCAGGGTGGAGAGAAGGGTGCTTGAAAATGCTCGATGAGTCTCCTGGGCTGAGCGTTATCTCCCATGTCCTTTGAGAGCCCACAAGGGACAGCCTTCCCAAAGCAACCTCGGAGGTGGCCCGTTCGGCTTTTGTCTCCTCCAGCAAAAAAATTTCTGCCCCAGCGGCTCCGAACAAGGCTTCCATTAACTCCATCCCCGCAAGGGCAGCACGTGGGACAAAAAGCCCAACACTGCGTCCTGGCCCTCAGACAAGCCTGGAAACAAACGTTGCAGGAATTTGTCAGAATAAAATCACCCGCTCGGTGTCACAGCATACATTTACCTACCTCAGTGCCTATTCAGAGCCCTTCCAAAGGGCAATATTAACAGAGAGAGATCGGACACCATCTCTATAGCAACATCACCCCAGAAAAATTATGGTTGCCCCAGAAAAGGGAATCCCTGTTTTAGGAGCTCCACCAAATATAGGGGTTAGTCCTGATTTTAAAAACAATTCTCCTTTGACTTACTTGATTTATCACTTGTTCCTTGTGATAAAAACATTTAAGCAACAAGAGAGTGGCAACCTGAGTGGAAGGAGGGTGATCGGAGGATGCCTGGCATGTAAGGGATGTAGAAGAGCTGTGGTGTTCAGCGCTGCAACACACACGCCTGTCAGCAGAGTGAATCACCAGCCTGCTGCCACGGGGATCTTGCAAGCAGGGAGAGCTTTCTTGGTGCTATTAGACTTGCAGGAAATCCCAGGCACAAAAATTATCCAGATGTTGCACCCGAAAACTGGTATGAAAGACATAGGTAAGAGTTCCAGTTGCCATTGGATCACTCTTTCCCCTCTTAGTTCTTGAAATTAAATAAAATGCCTTTAAATTGTGGGGAAAATAAAAGCGAGAAAAGCAAAGAAAATTGTTAGAGAGCATGAACTGCAGGAGGAAAGTGGGACTATTGAAATGAGAGCTTGATACTGCCAAGGATATTAAAGCCAATCTAGCTAAAAAGCCTTTAACTCTTTAAATCTAGGGGGCAGATCTGCTGTATGTGGGGTAGACATGAATGAGAATTTCAGTATTCCCCAAACTAGATGAGCACAACACCCTGTTTTTTGCATACAGAGGTGTGAGCCTGAGAGCAGTGAGTAAGGGCAACAAGCAAGAGAAACGGTTTCATTTGGGGAAATCAGCCCATGCAGCCTCCACACAAGGTTTCTACATTGCAGAGCCAGCAGCAATTCCATCTACCTGCTTTTTATGCTAGTGGCATAATCCAACTTTTAGCCTCTGGTAATGCTTTCAGTGTTGGAAAGCTTTCCAAACACTTGGAAGTTCGGGTCTCAGGTGATGAATTTCTGAATTTAATATGCAAGAAGCAGTTCTGGAAGACAGGTGGTCCAGCAGTCTCACAGACACTTTCACTTCATGATTCCTGACAATTTATGACATTGATCAGCATTAAAACCAAAAGAGAAAGCTTGAAATAGACCCATAATTATGCTGCAGAGAAGCCTTAGATGACCTTCCATTAACACCTGCTCTGCACTAAATGCTGAGCACCAATTCACACTGAGATGAAAACTGGGCTTGTGGCTATGTTGAATATGACAGAGTGCTCAGCACCCCACTGCTACCCTGGCTGCAGACGTGTCCACCTGCACACTAACATCCTAGTGAAGGTATCCTGAACAATGGGAAAGGCTCAACAAGCTCTGCTAGGGGGGTGTTCGAATGGACATCTGGAGGAAAGACTAAGCAACTGACCTGGGGCTTCATACAATGACTTTGTCTCACTGAAGTAAAGACTTCCAGGTCTGGAACTATCATAACCTACTTGGGGCTAACCTGCCTGTCTAGGCTGGAAAGTAAACTTGTCCAGCTGAAATACTGCTGGAAAGGTTAAAGATTAGCAAATGTGTTGAAGTCCTGGGAAGGCAGGAGCTAAGTCTGTTCAGATAAGTAAGGGGAAGTCTACTTCTAAGATACATTTGTACAGTTATATTTCAGGTATGCTTGCAAATAATGTGTACCATAGGATGGCTTCAACAAAGTAGAAGAGACAAATTGTAATATATTTGCACCTGATGGTTTCACTAGGGACAGCATGCAGAGGTGCCATCTCTTCTCCACGACTCCTTACTCTCACAGGTACACCAGATTCCTCACTCTGCTTGCTCCTCCACTTTTCCCAGGGCTCTGAACTCCCCCAGCTCCATAGCATCAGGCCCAGCATCAGCAAGCTTCTCGCCTGGAGCTCTAGGACCCCCCCAGGAAAGAGAGTGGAAGAGGTAGAAAAGCACTCCAGTAGAAAACCCCACTGTATGGCTCTTAAGACCTCATATTCATGGCCAATGCACATTCACAGTTCATAACAGCAAACAGCCCCCTCCAGTTACCTACCAAAAGTTTTCAGAGACCAGTACGGTCCTAAGACATGATTCCCTATTGGTCTCTGTTTCTGCCTTGCCAGATTTACTAGATAACCTCCTCTGCAAAGGGATTACTTCAGTCCCAATGGTAAGAAATATTTAGAGGCTGATGCTGCATATGATAAACAGCACAATCCTTGGCATCAGTAAGCCAGACCCTTCCCCTCAGCTGTGACCACAGCTTCTCCTTATTAAGCTCTTTATATCATTAAGTGGCCCCACTGGGAACAGCAGAAAGCACAACAGGGAACATTAATGAAGATCTACAGCATTACAAGAAAAAGCTCAATGAATCAATGCCTCGTGCCTTATTCCCATGGCTGTGACCTGTCCCCATTAGTAACAGGAGAGGGTTTGAAATGGGAGAGACCTCCCCTTCTCCTCTTTCTCCCTTGAGAGGTCAGTACTGCGCAGCACCGATAGCTGCTTGCAGGCAACAAAGGTGACTCTGGCTGACTTGTTGCCCTCATGCATCCGTTGTGTCAGTCCTCACCCAAATGGCACAGACACCAGCAGCTGGGACCAACACTGGCTTAGTCACGCATCTCTTCTGTCAGCTATGTTCACTACAAAAGCAAACACCACCTTCTCTTGTGACACAAATGAACCACCAATGGGCACCAGGGCTCAGGAGTGCAACCAGCAGGAAATATGAGGCAGAAAGAGAGGATTAGGAGATTTAAGGCTACTTTAGGAAAAGCCCAAAAGCATGCATAAGGCACCAGCTTGCACAGATGAGAAGCAGCTCTTACCTCCCAAAATGAAGATCTGAGGTACATGTTCAAAGTGTACCATAGGGCCCCAGGTGCATGGCCAGGGGATTAGGAAAGGGCTTTACACCTGCCCACATTCACTCACAGCTGGGTTCATGCACAGATCAAATGGCTCAGCAGCTGGAGGGACTGAGCAAAGGAAGGGGTCAGGGGGATGAAGCCTCATTACTGTTGCAAGATGATTAAGACAGACCCACATCAGACACAGCCACGAGTGGTTGTGCTCTGCAACCACCACCAGGATCTCTCATACAGGTCCCCTGTCCTGCTGTGTAGCCCTGGGGAATGAGGACTGCTTGAGAGGTTCCTGCACCAACACTCTGAGGGCAAAGACTGTTTTGGGGGAACAGACCTATGCTTTTCTACACTGGGTCACACTATAGGGACATATGGGCTTCTATCTGCAGGAATAAAGATTGGTGAACAACTTGGAAGCTTGATCATATTTTGCCCATACTTCACATACATGCTTGGCAAATAAACCAGCAACCCTCAATTGTTCAGTTAGGTTAAATTCTATACTTTGGGCCATTCAGCCACAAGGTAGGGAGGTATATGCATGTACCTATCCATGGCACAAGAGCAGCTCCAAGCTCCCAAGGGGAAGTTGGCTGGGTAGCCCCCACAGCAAGGTAACAATTTACCTGTAAAAGCACTTCACATTTCCCCACCTCGCCTTTCCTTAGGCACACATTACAACTCCTACTGTCTCCAAACCCTCCTCCTCCTCACCAGTCCACAAGTGCCCCTTAGTCCTCCAGACTTCTCCTCCTGGCCCCCATGGGTGACCGGCACCATAGAGTCAGCCTTAATAAGGGCAGGATATGCTCCTGCCACTTGACCCAGTGTTACTGACATGGTGGCTATGTCTGCTCCTCACAAGAGAGCTTTCCCAGGAACTCTGTCTGGTACCACATGAACATTTATCCAAGTGTTTTGATGGGCTTGTCCTGGCCTTGCCACCAGACAATTTAACCTCAGGGATTTAAAACCTTAGAGAGTGCGAGCCTTACAGTACCTTCCCCTCAGATGGAAAATCCCAGAACGAGACAGTGCAAAGTGATTCCCTTCAGCAGCCAGAAGCTCACCATTAAGGAGGGTCACAAATCTCCCTGAAAGGAGAGGACATAGCATGAACTTAATATGCTTTGACCTCTCTGCTGAAAAGCACAATGAAAAAGCCCATTAGCAACAGTGCACTTTAAAATCTGCCTTTAACACCACTGCAGTGACCAGTGCTGTTAGCAGTGTACCTCCAGCCCCTTCATAAACAACTCAAGAACAAAGTGCAACGCTGAGTCCAGCAGCCCAGCTCCAGCTCATGCTGTCTCATTATCTTGGCAGCCTTGTTTAGTCTTTGTCCCTAACGTAGATAGTAAACTCTCAGGGCAGTGACCATGACTTAGTTCACTGGTGCCAGACAAGTGCTGGAGCTCAGTTAATGATGAGACAACTCCCATTGGACCATTGTCTTAAGTGGGAGCTTTGGCTAAGTGAAGACTTCAGGGATTTGCCCAATAACAATTCAGTAATTCAGGATGCACTTAAAGACACATTCAATGTGCCTTTGCAGCAACATCCTTGGGAAGTGAGCATTTGTACTCCAGAGTACAACTGCAAGGAAGTCTAATATTAATTAGGAAGCAAACTCAAGGGCCCTGAATAGGCCTTTATAACAAAAGATCTTTTCTTGAATAACTGTAGAGGAGTGCAATGCCAAAGTAACAATAAACTAACTGCAATTAATGCCTTTAAATTCAATCTTAGCTTAAACAAATCAAGGAGCTTCTAAAAACATCTTTTAAAAACTGTAAGAGCCAAAAAGAATGGATATAAACTTAAATAAAATACACAGGTTGGTTCAACCTGTTTCAGCTGATAAACAGTGTGGTACTTGTTCTGTGCCAAAGTGACACTTGACTTCTATATATCTTCTTAATGAAGTCAGCAGAGAAAGACACCCAGTGAGCCTTTGTAACACTGCAAGCGAGTTGCAAGCTGGGCTTCACTAATGGGAGCTGTCACTTGGTTTTTTCCAGGTCACAAACTAAGAAGAGCAATTAAATCAAATTGGAGGCTGTACAGATTGGAGCAAGCCTCAATAGACCAGGTACCTAAATCATTAAAGACATAGTTATTTTCCATGATAAATTGTTGAGGAGAGTGAAACATGCTGCTGGTCATTAATCTAGGCTAATCAGCTTGAAAGCTGGGTTGTTTTATTTAGTAATTAACTGGTTATTTGAAAAAAATGATACATGGCCTATAGAGCTGCCATCCAGCAGATAATAATGCAGAGCAGTGGGGAATCTCTTGAGGGCAATTCATGCCTTTTCAATTATAGCCATTGGCAAACTCTGAAAAATGGCTCTAGGCTTGTATTGACACATAGTAAAGAAACACTCCAATGAACATAGCAAGCATCTTGTTGCATGCTGGTAATTGCTCTGGCCTGTCCCTTGCATTAACTGCACTAAAGCAAACCAAACATTTTGGAGGTGTCCTTCTTCCCATCCATTGGATTTAGAGTTAGTGCTTGTCAGATCCTTCTGCTGGAATTGGGAGGAAAAGAGCTGCTGTGTGTCGATGGTCATGTCTGTGATAAAGGGGGCCCCAGCATACTCTTGCACAGGCAGGGGCTGCATCTGCCCACACTGATGCACAGTAACCAGCCTGGACTTCTCCAGAAGTGCTCCATGGGATCCCCAACTGGCTGAGACTGAATGCAGTCTAAGCAAAGAAGCTGAAGCCTATTTCTTGGGGAACCTGCTGAGCAGGGACACCAGTCGATCAGTCCCTGCTGTCCCACATGTTTATTGATGAACAAAATACACAGGACTGGCTGCCTATCTTTGTGCTGCAGCAAAATCAGAGTGAGAAAGTCTCTTTGTAAGAACATACTGTAAGAACGTTGTGGTAATTCTCTGAGAGGAGCTAGCCAGCCCCATCTGCCACATCAGTGAAAGATCAGCATCCTCCAGGCCCAGCCAAAGCTATGACAGGTTTTTTTCCCACTCAGCCTTCCAGTCATTTTGCACAGGGGCACCTAAATTCTTTGCTGTAGACATGGATGTATAAACAAACAGTTGCCTTTGGTGACTGAGACAGTTCTTTCAGCCTCACCAACAATTGCTTCCAGGTGTCCACAAAAAGCCACTCAAATGCAGGGATCATGTAAGTGAACCAAATAGAAGGGACAGGAGAGAGGTTAAAATTCTGCTGGAAAAAGGCTTTGGGAGAGAAGAAAACTGTTATCTTGAATACGTAGACAACAACTCTGGCTCAGAAAGCTCCTGAACCACGAGTTGCTAACAAACCATGCCAGAGTACCATGAACGCTTGTCCTGTTTTTCACTCTACCCTAGGCATGTGCTGCTGGCAAATGTTGGAGACAGGATACTGGGCTACCCGGACCAGTGGTCTGATGCAGCATGACTGCTCTTTTGTTAAGTGTGTTCTCTCTCAAGATTCAGAGGAAAAGTAATGTATGGCTGACACAGCAGCAATAGGAATCCAGGCTGGAGGGAAAGGCAGTACCATTAGCAGGCGGGTAAGCGCTGTGCAGATGGATGGGCTTGTTGCTCAGTCACTGTATCTAACCAACTGTACTTCAAAAAACATTTCCTCTTTTGAGAGCCTTTGATGAAGATTTTGGAGGCAGAAGGAGAAAAGAAAGAGCTTGTTCAATGAGGCAGGAAGCAGGATCCACCACGCAGAAGCAGCATCCACCATGCACACAAAGCTTGCACATACAGGCCATGCAGGGTTATTAAACCTGGTTGTGGGGGTCAGGAGAGCCCCAGAGCCAGCAGCACCCCACAGAGCAAGCAAAGCAAGCTCCAGCCAGCTTTAAAAAGCACCCGTTAATGAAAAACTTTACCAGGAAAGCAGATCACATCAAGGCCACACAGAAGCCTCAGATCCTTTAAGCTGCACTTTGAAGACCAGTGGTGACAGACCGACAGATAAAGGCAAGGTCACAGGCCATCAAGACCCCCTCCAACATACTGTGCAGCTGAGTTGGAAAAAAGAAGAAAAATCATTGTTGCTATTTGACTAAACATTATAAACTAAAAATAGCTGAATATCTCTGATTAGGAGAATTCCAAGGGCTTACAATCCTTGCCACTTGGGGTCCAATTTTTCTCTCTTTTATTGTGGGCATTAGTTTTTGGACAATACCAGGGCTACAGAGGGCATATGTTAAGTTAGTCTAAGCCTGCACCACGCGAACCTTTGCAGCCTGTAGGGTACTTTGAGTATTTCTGTCTCCAAATGAGCTGTAAAGGTTGCAGTTTTTCTGGCAGCAGCCAGCACAGCTCCCATTAACACATGTTTCACGAGTATAATTTTCAACAGTATTAGTAATTATCCTCATAAAAGTCCATGAGAGGAACTTAATGGACTAGACTGTTTTTATTTCCACGAAATTCCTGCTCTTTTAAAAGTTCTCCATGCCTGGATTTAATATTTTCTACTTTCAGACCTCAACCAACTGTTTCCAGGCATAAACTTTCTTACTTCAAGTGTGTTAATGCCAAATGAAAAGCAAAGTGATCTAAAGTTCTGCCAGACCCCGCAAATTGGGTTGAAAAAGTCAAAGATGAAAGGGGTGCACCTGCCAGTCACCCTCAGATGACCAGGGTGGGACTCTGGGGAACCACTAGCTCTAGGCAAGGATTTTTTCACTGCACCAAAGACCAATCATAAGCCTTTGGGAATGCCCACTGCAAGGTCTGTCCCACAAGGGATGGCAACTGGCCAGATATGGCCACAAGAGATGCAAAACCATGATTCAATTCCAGACCAGGATCTTGGGCCTGGGGTCAGGTTGTGGAGAGGCAGCAGGCAGGATTGCTGAGCTGCATTTGCATGTTTGGATCATTCAGCCACTCTTAGTTTCCACCAGCAAAGCAGGGTTCCATCTCTGCAGGCACAGAATACTCTGATCATTGGAAAATAGCAGCACAAAGTATTCTGGCTGAAACTGGGAGAGTCTGCTTAGGAACCCATCTTCAATACCTTTGCTTAGGCCAGGAGGGAACAGAATTACCAACCTCTAAGTTCAACATTCAGTCGTTAGTAACACTCAGGGGAAAAACGTCCAATTCAAGACAGCTCCTAATTCAGTAGATACAAGGCAAAATGAGATCTCAGTGCTGGAAGCTACAGCACAAACTTAGTCAAAGCAAGGTGGTAATGTTTATCAATGACTGTAATAAGCTTAGCAAACTTACCTGCTGACAAGATCCATCACAGAGGATTGTTAAATCAGCCCTTAATGTTTCTTTATTGCAGGTCTCTTTTAGCCCAGCCAGGAGTTAGAAGTTTGGTGCAGATGATCCCAGTTACCCATTCTGGTCTTACCACATAGAAATACCAAGCAGTAGGAACTAAAACACTTGTAACAAACTGCTTACAAGCAGCTAATGGATTTTCATTTGTTCCCTGATGTCTCTAAACCGCCCAAGACAATCTGTTATAAGAAAGTAAGGAAGAAATCTAAGATGTAAAAATACTTTTCTTTATGAAGTATTTGTCTTGTGCTGGAAAATGGCCTTGTAAAAACAAGCAGAAGACCTAGGACTGGCTCAAATACTTCATGCCAAGGATCACTGAACTCCTTTGATTTCCAGTATCAGTGGAAATAAACAGCAGGAAAAACTTCACTTAAGTCAGAGGACCTCACCCAAGCAATATCAAGCAGCCTTGAAAATCCAAGATTAATGTTGACAGAAAAAACCAAGATGATCATTGGTGCGATTTATACCTCAGAATCTCTCTCCTGTTGACCAAGAAAACACCTCACCCCTCTGTGTATCTTAGACCTAAGCAGGTCTGTTTTCAGCTTATTACAAATGAAACCAACATGTCTTATCTGGAAAATGTTTGAGTTATACAGTTATACAGCTAGCTGGCCAGCCCTTATCTCTTTCTTATCACCTAAACCCCTCAGTTTTGCATGTGGGTGCTTGACTAGGACAATCTTTTCTGAGTTAATTCTGCCCTTGTTCTTCATTAGAGTAATTGCAAGCAAACTTCACGGCACTGTGGAATCACAGCAATAACTGAGCAAAACATAACTGACACTAATGATGTTCTGGAGGACCTGAAAACCCGAATACTGGCAAAATCACTGAAAAGAAGAGAAATTCCACAAACATTTGGGAATTTATGCCACAATTCTTCCAAAAGGTTTTTGACTTAGACTTTGCACACCCTGTCATTCCTCTATCATCTAACATGATGTGATTCCAAGGGGATCCTTTTGTCTCCTGACTCTAAATTAAGCCTTACACACAGGAAAGCTATTTCCAGAAGGACTCGGAGAAAGGGGATTTCAGACACAGCATACTTCAACAGTGAGGCATTTCCAGAGAAAAAGGCCATACCAAAGCACCGAGTTTAGAATTCTAATAAGCAAAAAAGCCACCTTTGTATTTCTCATCAGCCACGTGGGTTTGCACAATTAAAACACAATAGTTTCTTCCAGGGCTTTGTTGAGGTCCAGAATAGCCCAATGTAAGTGTGCAGTGTGGCATACCCTGCCTATTCTCTTCTCTCTGCAGGTCTGTCTGCCCAAGGCAGCTCCTCTGCTCCATGCAAACCTGTTTCTCCCTGGCTGTTGGAAAGGAGCTGTGGTTTTACTTTGCTGCACTTGAGCAGTGTTTCTGATAATGTTTAGGATCAGGTGTTGGTAAACTCCAGGAAATACTTAGTTCAGGTCACGCTGAAGCCTTTGTTCAGTGAGTATTTCCTTAAAGCAGAAGCCAATTTTCACATTAGCTTTTTTGTAAAATTAACAGGTCCAAGGAACCTGACAAACTCTGAAAAAACCCTCTGCTGTACATTTTGGAGGTCCACGAATGATCATTTTTTAATAGATAAAAGGTCTTATTCAGGGATTTCTATCTACTTCTCATCCTAAAATCAGCTGTGTGGGAAACAACCAGTGTAGCCAACAGTTCCAAGCTTAATGCTTACTGTACACTCCGAATATGGCTTAATGCACATTTCCACTTTCCCTGAGGTGGAATTGATGGAGGCTACTTAGTGTAGGCTGCTTGGTTCTTCTCTATTATAAGTTCCTGATTATCAATGGCTGAAAAAAACATTACCAAAATGTAACTGTTCTTAATAAAATCTCTTGTGCTAGTTGGCTGACGTCAGATAATTTCATTGTTGGTATTGAATATAGAGTGCAAATACTGAGAACCTCTAGAGATTCTTTACTTAAGAACTGGACTTTTTATTAGGAGAAGTCTAATTCTCAAGAATTTTCTTAATAAAAAATTGGCTTTTTTGGGGGTTAAGATACAGTTTTGGATTATCTTGAAGAATACATTTGAGGCCAACAGCTTCTGAAGGACCAGGGATAATGAACTGATGCTAGCCAATATGTGTAGTCCCAGGTTGTCATAGACATATCTGCTGTGCCCCAGGAGGCTACACACCAAACCTTTAAAATAAATAGACTAGTATTTTAAATGGCAATATAAAACATTCTCAGCTGTTTTATAGAAGCACCCAACTGTGCATCTGTACAGGAATGTTAATTTGTTACCATGCAAAAACTCCTACTCCAAAGCCTCAACAGGTTGGAGGGCTGCTGCTATCTGTGCTTGGCCCCATGAGCTCCTGCTAGCAGGGAAGCTGGAAGATGTTGCCCCACACAGAGTCCAGCTTGCTCATTAGGAGGCTGCCATTCCCTGGCCCACAGAAACTCACTACTGTCTCCTACTGAAGTACCAGGATGTCCTTTTTGTCTCCGCTTCCTTCACCTGAGTAGCCTGCAGGCTCTTGCTGTGCCTTTCTGGGAACCTTCAGAATGGAATTCAGGATATGCAAGTTAGTTGCAAGCCTCATACTCTAGTGTAGAGTGCATGGGGTTACACATCATCAAAAATAGAAAAAAACTCATTGACCAGGCTTATTGTAAAGAAGGCATAGTATCAGCTGTAAACATGTGAGAAACCTGCACACCTGAACTGGGTGCTGCTGGGAAATCAGCGTCTGCTGTACACAATTTTGGCTGGCTCAGCTAGAGCAAAGCTCATAGCTACTTCTGCCATCCACATTTGCAGGTGGATGCAAAAAATACTGCAGTTTAATGGGATGGACAGACTCTTCTCTCTTATAGGGCTGATGGCTGCTAACTTTCTTTGTCCATTTCAGAGCTATTGCTGTAAAAGGAAAAAAAAAAGCAAAAGAGAGAAAAAAAAGTGCTTTCTTTTGTGAAAGCAAGAAATGGGTCTGACTTCTCTCTCCTGGCTGGGATTTCAGTCAAGGCCAGCACAGTGAAGGCCTTGTTCTCCCCTGGAAGTTCAAGACAGTTTTGTTTAGGGGAAATAGAGCTTCAGCAGCTGCCTTTTGGTAAAAGGAACCTTATAGACAATAGGTAAATCGTCCCCAAAAGCAGTCACTTGACATCAGCCACAAAAGCTTCCAGCCTCATGATCAACGAGCCCCTCTGAACTAATATAGGAAGAGTTATGGTGGTATTTTCCTAAAGCTTGGAGCTTCACCTCTCCCATTTTGCTGGGAATACAATTACTACAATCCTCTCTTCCTTCAGCTCTGAATTACCCAACTCTGCAACATGGCAAAACGTGAACAGTAGATCACAGGACTTGTCCCATCTCAGTACCTGGCAGTGAAATCCATGCTGGCCTCTTTTTCTTTGACGTTAGACTTCTTTTTAGCATCATCTTGACTGCATTAACCTCAAAGGCAAAGCTGTGTTGTTTTATTTTTTTTTCCTGAGGCACAAAGGATAAGAAAGCACTGTTAATTCAACCCCAAAAGGCAATAAACAGCACACGCTATACCTATTTGTGTGTCCACTGAGGGTATAAAAAGCTGTGGATTAATTTTTAATACATCTGTGGAGGGGACCAATCCTGCTAGCTGGTGGGCACTAGTCTATAGAGAAGCAGGGTCCAGCTGTCTTCAAAGGCTCTCTTTCTTGCAGATTCACCTCCTAACAGTGTTTGGGTTAATGTTTCATATGTCATACCATAACTGCAGATGTGCAGCTACATATTTTTCAAACAGATTCACTGTGATTTATGTTCTTTACTATTTTATCTTGCAAATTGACTTAAATAAAGATTCCATGCAATTCACATGCAAAACACACTGTAGGTGAAAGAGGAGATGTGAAGCAAAGGAAAGGCAGATCTGCTTCAATCTTCACCCTTGACCTAAATATGAAATAAATAACAAAGCTGTAGTAAACAAGGACCAAAGGTAGCAGAGAAAAAAAATAATCTGTTAATATTACCCCAGTCTGATCCAGTGATAACTCACATTAGCAAATGAATGAGCCAGAGATGCCAGTGAAGCAGAAGGGAGACACCATGAATTGAACCTACGGAAGCTGGGACTCTGATTACCCTGGACCTTCACAGAAGTCACAGGGAGGTTTAATTTTGTGAGGACAGGAAGAGGCAAGGAGCAGTGCTCTGCTCAGGTAACAGGATGCATGTGATGGAATTTTTTGTCAGCGGACTTGCAACATAGCATTTCCTTTCAAGAGGGACTAGCGTTAACTGTACTAATCCACAGTGATTTTTTCTGTAAGTATTATTCTTCACTTTCAGACTTTCGAAGCCTAGTCTGGACTCCTCAATATAGATCTGCAGCATAATAAAGGAGGATGGTAGAGACAGCTTTCCAAAAGAGAAAAGAGCTCCTTCAACAGTCGCCGTGCCATTGCCCTCCAGCATTTTCAGGAAGAGTGGCTTGTTTCAGTATCAGCTTGAAGTAACCATGGCAGAGACAGGATGTTTAGTTTCAGAGAGCAGGCAGTAAGTTTATATTGTCAGAGCAAACACTTGGGACTCTGGATCACAACATCCCTTGTTGTTTACAGAGTGTGTTATGCCAGAATCGGACGTGAAGATGCACTTCATGGTAACAAAAGAGGACAATGCCATTATCCTGCAATTGTCAACAGTGTTACAGTGCTGAAGACTTTAGTTCAATATTTGCCAAGCAGTAAAATGAGCAATGCCTGTCAGTTTGTTGACCTAGATGCACCAGTTACTAGAAAAACTATATTGAGCAGACAGCAGTTCAGTTTCAATTGTTGGGGACCAAATTCCAGCCACAGAATGCTATCGAGTTACATTCAAATTAACACGAGAACTGTTGAAATCTTGTTCAGATGCTGTCACCAGGATACAACAAACAAGCATCTTTATGTTGAGACACTTTCAAACCAAATATAACAACAGTTTTGTCAGAGCCAGGCACTGAAACTCGTGCAGACTGAAATTCCAAGGGGGATTTAAAATGCTGGAAACATCCTTCCTGGAAAGGATGGAAACCATAAATAAAAAAGTTACCTTCACCTTAATGCAGAGTGATTGCTGTGGCTTTACAGGTGTTCTACAAGCTTCAGACTACAGCAGATGTTGGCACAGTGGTACACTTGTGCCAAACCATACTTTTATTCAGTCACCTGTGTCTCAGCACAGCCAGAAAGGGTTCAGCTGCCTGTCCCTGCTGGGAAGGCCAATGGGCCTGGGAAAGCGCCTGCCCTTGCCTTACACCAAGGCAGATATAGGGAGGATTAGTACTCCAGTTGCACCCAGGCCTCGGTAAGTGGCACGGACTGACAGCAGCCTAAATGCCCTTCCCTTGTATTCAGCATGACAACTCTCACTGCCAAATCACTTTATTACTGAGCTGCAGTCTGTGTACAGGAGAATAACAGGCCATTCGAATGGGCTTGTGCTAGATCGTGGGTCAGAGCGAACAGTACTGACACTGACATTTCTGCAGAGAAAAAGTATGCAACAACACTGAGTGAAAGCAAAAATCAAGGCAAAGTCTGCAAGAATCAGGACAGGATCAGCATTTATAAGAATCCCTCTTTGCCCATATCACAATGAAAGTGTGGGACAACTTTGCCAAAGCCTGATTGGTGAAATCTGCCACAGACTGTGCCTTTGTGTTACACGTGGGAATTGTCAGCAAAATACTTTTCCCCATCTTGCCCAAGGAACCTACCTTTCACAGAGCATCCCATCACTGACTCTCCTCTAACAACGTCCTGCATCAACCACATACTGCAACAGCTTCTAACTACATGGACTCTACATACTAGGTGTTTACTAACCAGCAAGCACACCAAAACAGACGTGACAAATACCTAGTCTATTAAAAGCAGAAGCCCACCAGTTGGCTTCAACCCATGCTTTCCTAAGACAAGGCACATATGTCACAGAGATTCCTCTCCAGCTTATCCAAGCTCTCAGAAAGGCTTTTCTTTACATATTAAAAGAGGCCTTGGATGCTAAGATACCATTCTGCTTTCTTAAGTAATGTCACAAGACTTCTGGTTTGGCCACACAGTTGCTCTTTAGAAATGAAAAGGGGAGTCCGTGCTTTTGCTTGGGACAAGTGGCAAAAACACTGCAATCTTTTTTATAAAGAATGGAGAGAAAAAAAGGGAAGGAAAAAAAAATCAGGAACTGAGTTCAGTCACTCTGGGAACCCAGCCTTCATGTATTGTTTACCAAAAGGATGAGCTGGGGAAAGGGGTGAGGGGCAAATGTGTGCATTAGGTCTCACCTGCTGATTCTCAGAAGTCATGAATATTCTTATAATCCCCATCTCTTGGCCCAACAGGCTACAAGCCTTTTCACCACAAAGCTTGATTTCAGTGAAGATCTGGGAGTTGCTCTAAGCTTCAGCAAGTGATATAATATTCCCTTTTTTCCACATGAAAACAGCCTCTTGCCACAAACCACTCTCCAATGTTTCTTCTCTGTTACTCACCTGCTAATAGCATTTGTCTTTCAGACTAGACAAGATACTTAAATTAATCCTGTTCTGGGCTATGCAGAGACCAGCCAGCAAATCATGATTTCTGAGGTAGTCAGAGTGTTTTTTTCATTCCACGCATACACAGTATATATGTTGAAATGCAATTATATTTATAAGATGTGCTACATATTTGTAGCTAAAACCAAGACACCAAAAAAACCCTTGAAAAGGGACGTGAGCAGTAGTGTGAATTAAACTGTATATTTTTCAAGCCAGACAACACTATTGTAAGCATTTAATCTGACCTTCAACACCCACAGGCCAGAGATGTCACCTGGTGTGGGCATAATTTCCATGCCAAGAGGGCAGAGGACAGGGAAGGAGCTTGTGCTGGCAAGAACAGCAAACGGTGTGTAAAAACATGTAAGGAAGCAGTGTATGGAGATAAACTTTCAAGACATAACTTAGGGTGAGCTGTACTTCCATATGCCTTGTTGAATTTTAATTTTCAGGTACCAGACAATGGAAAATTATTTTCTTTACTGAAAAGGGAAGCGTTATCTGCTCCAGCTGAAGGGATGAGCTATGCATAAACTGACTGGAAAAAGGCCTTTTATATGGGAAGCTCTTATTTTTCTTATGGCTATAGCATCCAGTGACAACAAATCTTGAGATAAAAATTAATCTTTTGTCCACTGGTTAAAGCAGAGGTACTAGATGATAAGAACAAAAGGGATAGCACTGCCTTCCTGGTTATTAGTGGAGGATTTTTTAATTTTTAGTTGTTTATATATTTTTAAAGGGCTTTACACAGTTAATATTCATGCTGGTCTTGCTTGTGAGAAAGTAGACACAAAGCTGTACATCATCAGTACTGGAACCCTGTGAAAGTATTAAGTGTTCTAGCAAGAAATCTGGGGAGTGAGGCAGGGGAACTATTCTGTTTGAATGAAGTATTTAGTCCATAATTAGTCCTAAACTATAAAATAATTTGCACATGCAAGTAGCTTTCAAGTTAGGTGTGTTTGAGATTACAACTGTTAAGACAAGATCCTCTTCCACCTGAGGTATACAAACATACCACAGAAGAATCACAAACACGAGCGGTTTGTTTTGGGGATTCCCTGAATCTGTGCAGGAGGTGGGGTTGCTTTCCAAGCTTAATACTACTTATTTCATAACATGTCATTATCATGTAGTTATATAAGCACATGCAGAAAATGTTAATATACATAAGGGATATTGTCTATCGTACTGATGCCTATGTTTGTATGTTCAAGCTACAGTCGACCAATGTAAAATCATTAATAGATCTGTATTTTGTAAGGCAACACCCTTACCTGGGGCATGACCATTCTCTTTCACCCCCTTTATATCTGTGTCTGTCATACCAACTCTTGAGGCCTGATGTTCCTGTGGATTTGTCCCAATGTCTGCTTTGTCTTGTGGAAGCCTTCTGTAAAGCATACATGCAACACAAAATTATGAGCCCAAACAATAAAAAGGCCGTTCACTAGCTTTCTAATGGGCTAAGTAGATGGAGATGGTTGTGCATCTGCAATTCTCCTACCAGATTCTTGACAGTCAGTTACCCAGAACATTTCTCTTCATCAGAACACCTCCATGAATATTGAGAGTGAAATAATGTTCCTGTTGTGGTTTACTTACAATTTTACACTTCAGATACTGAAAACTTACTGCTATGTACAATTAAGACTTGGAAGGAGTAAAATTTTTGTGTTATGCTTTATACCATTACTCAGGAGGTAAGAACGTCCTTCTAAACATGGCATTGACAGCACAGAGGGCAAACTTAATGACTATGCAGGATAGCTATGGCAGTATTCTCACCTCACATTTTGCTACTGGTCACATCCCTTCAGTCAGTCTTCTACTAAAGTCTCTTCAAGGATGTACAGCTCTGGCAACTCTGATAGGAAAGGTCTCATCACTCCCAAGATTCACTCCTGGTATGCAGAATACCATTACTTTCCTTACTATCAAACACATGATCCAAGATCAATCCCTAAACAAACCAACATGACTCTCTTCAAACCTAAGAAGTGCTCTGCCAATTTCAGACATGGGTGTGAAACACTCCTTTGCAATCTATTTTTGTTTAGTGTATGATGTACTTGGCTTTTGCCTCAGCTTCAGCTTCTTGTCATCTAAAACACAACACTGGGCTGTTCAAAGGTCGTTCTTTGTTTGCTTCTTGTCTGCTCTTAAGACAGATATTTCAAGGTATGAGAGAGGATATAAACACATGCACAGTGGGGAAGAAAAAAAAAAGGTGTCCAGGTGTTTAAGCAATGCCAAATGTGAAAGAATTCCAATTCACTGCTTTCTCCTTTAATCTGGCAATTCCAAGGGACCAAGCGTGTCGTGACTTGTGCCCAGAACACTTTCCGCTCGGGTGAGTTCAGACAAGGTCTGCATTAACTTCCCAACCTGCAAGAAAATTATTTGAAACAAAAGGTTCAGATATGTCCCTTTTCCTCCAACAAGCCTGGAAACAAATGGTACAGGAATGAGGTCAGAAAGGAATAATCCACCTACCATACTGCTGAATTCATTTACCTACCTCAGAGCCCATTCAAGGAAAGGGGTGGGATGGGGAACAAGGGATGATATAAAGCAGAATGAAGCTCTGGGGTCGCTCGCTACATTACAAGATTTGACAGGCCTTTGCCAGCCTTCAGCTTCTTTGTGTCTTTCGCATAATAGAGAAACACAAACTGAGCAGCCTGTGATCTGGGAGTTGCACTATTAGACGGAGCAAACCCTTTGCAAATGCTAATAGTATTGCAGCACCCTGTCAGGCAGCAACACAAAAAAGGGTGTTGATTTTCACATGAACCAGAACAGACTGATTGTAAGGACGGTTGCAATGAATGTTTCATCTCTAAACATCAAAAGCCATAGGCAATTGGCTTGTGGACGTGAGGCAAAACACTGCTTCAAATGTTCTTAAATATAGGGGGCATACTGTTACCTTAATGCTTATTTCATGAGGCTAGCAAAGAGAGACCAGTTGCTTGAAATGGAAGTGAAAATGATCTTTGGTTATAATTTCTGTAGTGAAATAATTTCTAGATCTAAAGAGACTTTTGTTGTGCAATCTACTGTAATCCAGCAGTCTGGAAGAGATGCTCCTTTACGAAACATGAACGTGTAGATTCAGTCATGGGCAGAGTTTGTGTCATTTACAAATGGTAAGGTTGATTGTAGTAGAGCACAAACAGAACATGCTTGTCCTTTGCCGTTCTAAGGACATAGCAGCTGTCAGTCTTGTCCAGTGATGTTCAGCTCTTCCCTGAAAAAAAGTCCCTAAAATGTTAAAGACGATATAACACTTAAAATTATTTCTGTTATAAAACTTATTATAAGATACCCTTTTAATTCAAACTTCACATCTACCCCTATATTAGCAATGGTATAATCCAAGGTGTTAACAAATGCAACACTCTGATTAACCTTCAAAAAGTTCATCATTGTCATTTGCGTGAAAAACATGAACAAAGCTCATCTTGTTGGTTGTCGCTACCAAGGATAGTTCAGAAATCTATTTTAAAGTCAGAATGTGAAATCACTACACAGGTTTGGACGCACAGCTCTGGAAGCCCTCTCAGACCCTACAGACTTCCAACAGCAGCAAATAAACAGCCTTCTGTCCGTGTTCTGCAACATAAACACAACCATTTGCAGCTATGCACAATAAACAGCTTTTCAGCAGAAATGGCTAGAAGTACTTCTGGAATTGGCTCCTGAACAGCACCTAGAGCCAACTCCAGAATCAGTTCCACAGCCTATGGCTCATTTCTGGATTCATCTCCAGAACCATGCCTAGAACCCTACCGAGAATCAATTCAAGAAAGACTACAAGAGCTGCTACACTCAACTCCCAGCCTTTTTTAATACAGCTGTTAAAGAGTTACTAAATTATGTTTAAGATACACAAAAATTAAATTATCTAAACTTTAGCTCTGGAAATACATCATAATTCAGTTTGGGTTCAAAATATACTCATTCAAAAAAAAAATCAATCCTTGATGGTGAAATAAAGCATACCAGTACATTTGTAATAACTAAGAACTTCACTTGTCTCTTTTCACCCTCTAACTACACTACACTTGCTTTTGACACTTCCACACATTTCCAAGTTTTTCATCTCTCTCATGTTCTGATAACTTAGGATGAGGTTACTGGTAACCACTCAGAAGCAATAATTCTTGACATTTTTCATGAAGAAGCAACAGAAAAACACTTGGCCATTAATATTTAAACCTGGGCTCATAAACATCTCATTTCCTGAAAAACAGAAATATTATATCTACATGACAGTAAAGATGATGCTTTGGAAATGCAATATTAATTTATGGAAGAATTATATTTGCATTTTCTGATCCCTTCCCTAATCTCAAAAAGACAAAGAAATTACAGCTCAGTTTTAGCTCCTTACAATGAATTGCTTTATGCAGAATTTGAAGGTACTGTATGTAATACAGAAAAATATCCTGAAATTATGCAAAACATTTTGGAATATCATACTTCTCAATATCACTTTAATTTTAGAGACAGTTCAAATAATTCTGTTTGCTATCTAAAAATAATTCTAATAGTCAGCACCTCCTTAGTCAGCTGTAAGTAGCCAACTTATAGCACTTAAGACCATTTTTACTTTTGATAAGTGATGCTAACTTACTAGTGAGATAAGCACAACCTGCCAAAACTTTTATTTTCTCTAACCTTAACATAAAATACTAAAAAAACCCAGCATAAAATTACCTGTTGTTTATTTGTCAAGGCCATTTTTGGTTAGTTTAATCATGAAATCAAGTTAATGTAGAATTATAATCCTTCACTAACACGTCCATATCTGCAATTTAAGCTTTGCAGAGCAAATATGCAGCCCCTTCAATACAACAGGTTTACAATGAATATTTTCTTTCAATTGATTTTGTAAAATTTTTTTTCATCTGAAAAAAGAAAAAGGATGTATTCCTGAATTGATGGGTTGGTAAGCTGACTGGTCTGTAATTCTCAAACCCATTGCCCCAATAAGCATGTTTATTTTAAATGCACCTGAAACTAGCACTCCATAACCAGTCTTCATTTCTACTTTGAATATCAGTTCATTATCTAAACTTTCAGAGAGACAAGTTTTCAACATCATAATTTTTCATAAGACATCTTTGTCTAAATGTATCACATAAATGGTAATCATTAATTTATACAGCAAAAGATAACAGTACAGTTACCACTAACTCAGTGCTGATACAGCACTTCTGAATCAGACATTTAATATCAATAATTGTGTATGTTTTTGCAATGTAACAAATGAGAAAAGAAGGCCAAAGTGACTTCTGAATTAGGTGCAATAGAACTGTGTTCAAAACCCACATTTTATTATTCCTTCAGTTACATTTTTATTCAATAAATACCTAGTTTTCATGGAATACATCATGCTAAGTCTTAGATGAGCAGCACAGAGGAGACGGAACTAAAACTCTAGGAACATCACGCTAAAAGAGATGAACACTGGGGCACTGGATGAGACGTTTTGCAACATTTACATTACATAGAAGTTTCAAACAGTGATCTCTAGGTAAATGTAAAAGTTCTTTTTTTTGTGTTTTTGTTTGTTTGCTTTTTACAAAGAGGGATTTAACACAAGTACAGACATTTAATTTGCTGTACAACCTAAGGACTCTGCCTTCAGAATTGTGCAAACTTACATTTCTGAAGTTATCTTCAGATAATGATGATGACATAAGCCATTTTTTCATTTTTCCACTCTCAAGCACTCATTTTCAGGAAGTAATTTAAAACAGAAAATACCAAAACATTCAGTTAGATCACCTTGAAATAGTTAACCTTTCAACACCATTTTATGAATAGCTCTATGTTAATTTTCTGTCCATTTGACTAAATATTTTATGTCTGAAAATTCAGGGAACATCTTACCAAATTTTGCATTGTTTCCTCTGAGAACAAACAGAAACAGTATCTGTTGGAAAATGTTCAGATTCCTCTCTTTTAATTGTCACACATCAAAATCAATAGTTTTTTCAAAAGGTTAAAATAAACCTAGGTCAATTTTTCCATGTACATAATCAGACAACTGCAAACCAAACTTTCAGGCCAAATACCTTATTCCATAGAAGCATTCAGAAGTGTACCCAGGTCATTTGTGGCAAAGCGTGGGCAGAAAAATATAGTGGTGATTAATCACCAGGCACCTATGATACAGAGCCTATATCATGCTTAAATTTGTCAGAAGTGATGTTTCTATGGCAAAATTGAAAGGTAGTAAAAGAAAGACTACTCACTATTTTACTACAGTGAATGACAGAAATCAAGTGCGTGCAGAAGGACCTTGGTGAGTAACATTCTTATAAAAGCAATTTTGGTCTTGCAGTAGCTATTAGAAAAATGAAATTAATTACACTTTTCCTTTGTTAGTTAAGGAGGTTGGCAAGTTGGAATTGTACAGAGCATCTTTCTACTTTTCACACATACTCAGTCAGGTTACTTTGTACCTACAGTGAAGGGAGGAGTTAACAAAGAAATAAGAGTCTGTGCAATCCCACTGAAATGTAATCGGCTATGATTCAAGAATAACAACATTAATTAGGAAAGAATGAATAAAAGAAGCAGCTGTTGACATTATTTCCTGAGCCAAACCTTTTAAGGTGTCAGTGAATAGCAGTCTGTACTTTCATGTGAAAGCACTACAGGAATTGCTTGGATGATGCCTCTCAAGAGCCTAGGAGCTTAACAAAATCTACAACTTCCTCTCAAGATCTGGATACTGTGCTTTTGAATCTGTACCAGAGAAATCAGAAAATGCTTCAACACAGGGCATACAAATACAAATGCCATTACTTAGAGGGGCGTTTTAGTGTACGTACAAATACTTTATGTCAAACTCCCAGGATCGTTTGCAGACAAGAAAATGACAACATATAAAATAATCATATGAATCTGATCCAGCTTTACCATACACGACAGAGACCAAAAATAAAAGCTCTTTTTCCTTTCAGAAAAAAACCAACCTTAAATGTACAACTTCAGCAAGCTCCCAAGCTATCTCATTGACACACAAGTCAGATTCTTCTGTTATGTACATGTAGCTTTGAAAATTAAAAGAGCAGGTGGATTTTAACTGAACTTCTCAATCCCATGAGACATTATTTTCTTTCTCCTCCAACATTTCAGGATGCTCCCAATAAAGACAGGAAAAAGAATGGGACACAAAAGCCACTTCTATTCAGTCTTCTTTGTGCAAGGTATCCTGGCTGCATTCTTGTGTAAAGCTGCTGTTGAAACAGAAAGGAGTTTATTATAAAATGTGTGCAAATATATGACTGCTCTTAGGTTTATGTTTTTGAGAATTAATACAGAAGAAAGAAATTTGGAAATTACCTGCCTGCAAATATTTTTGCTAACAATACACAGTGCCTTTAAAGAAAAAAAAGAATCAAAATGCTTTTATAGACGCAAAAAGTGTTCCCTTAATTTTGATTCCAGCTAGTTATGCCTTCTTTAACAGATAAAAATAACGAACTGAGAGTAATCAAATAGCCTAAAGCGTTTCATGATACCCGAATAACTAGCCAGTAACTGTATTTCTACTAAGTTTCATATTTGCATGTAGACTAAAAGCTGAAAGTAGGGTTCTGCAGATCAGAAGCAAGATGCAGCAGCAGCCAGGCACTGGAGTAAAAAAAAAATTCACAGTTGTATGAAAACATACATCTAAAAGAGGTGGATAATCATTCTATACTGAACAATGAGGTAATTGTAGCGATATTTTTATGATATAAACATGATTACCTGACTGAACAGTCTACTTTTCTTGATGGAGGGCTTCTATGAAGGCTTCAAGTTTTTCCTGGATTTCCCGAACTTTTTCTGGAGGAATTTAAAAGATAACCATTAAAATACCTACTACTTAATTGAGGACATGCCCAGAAAGAAAAAAACCAAACAAATGCAAAAACCTGCAAACATGAACAAAAACTAACACTGTCATCAATATTACCTTGTGCATTTAGTTTCTTAATTACTAAGATTTAGAACATTTTTATACATCAGATGAAGTGAAACCCATTTGAACAACTTTTACAAACACATTTTATGATTATCATGATAATTTAATATTTAAAAAAATTATGCAAGCCATCCAATACTAGAGATGCTGTATTAAAAACCCCTGAAATTTCCATTAGATCATGCACAGAACTACTGTACACCTGTTACATGCACGGAGTTATCTTTTAAATAATGTTGACTAATGCCTCTCTTAACAAAATATCCTCATTCTCCACAGCAAGTGTCACAAAGACTACTAATCATTCTGAAAAGAGCTGAAAGCTAGCGCCCTTTCAGCAGGGAGAATTTCAGGGAATCAAACGTCAGTATTCAAGGCACCTATTCAAAAGGGCATGCACAATGTTAAGAATGTTTAAAATTTGCACTTTATTTCCTTGTATTTCTGTAGTAACCAGACGGATGTGGGCAGAATCTTATTTTATATAAATACTGGAGCTGGGAGTTTACTTCTCTATAAGAACATGGCTTGAACACAACTACAAATAATTACTAAGAATGAAAAGGCAATGTTGATTGCGAAGAATTCAGGGGTTTAGGCATTTTTCCACCCTTTTCTCAGTTCCAAACAACACTTGTCATCATATAACCTATTTGATTTATTAAATTGCTTATGAAGCAAGATTTAGACCATAGCTGGAATCCAAAGCCTGCGAGATTTCCTGCTTCTCTCTCACCACATCCTCATTTGAAGCTCCTTCTGTGTGTGATTATAGCCATGAAAAACACACACTTCAGAAATACGAAGGAACAGGGGGAGAGCAGTAGGACAGACAAAAATAAGTTAGATGAGCATCTAACAAAATAACACAAACAAAAAAAATTTTTTTTCAAGATAAAAATACTATTGGATTAAAGTCATATGTTCCCTTGTATGAGATGGATTTTTTGTTTTGTTTTGGTTTTTAGAATCTTTTATGAATGTTTTCTTCTCTTTAGCAATACCGTATGTTATAAACTTGCTTTGCTGAGCTGAAATAACAGAACAGAAAGAAAAATGAGATACATAAGCATGAGCAGAAAAAAAAAAAACAACCCACGTCCAAAGAGAATGCTCCAAGAATATAGCTAAAGGAACTAAAAGTTTCATTCAGTAACGAAGTAACAATTCCACAGACAATTATGAAATCCATTTTAGAGTAATTATAAAAATAATAAAAACTAACAAAATCCTTGATCTAACAGAAGTAGAGAATTTTAGTTTGCATTTGAAATATAGAAAATAGCCCGCATAAGGATGAAGAAATCTCAAACTTATGTCTTCATTGCACAACTCTTAGGCAATGAAGGGCAAGCCACTTATGCTTTCAACACTTCAGTGTCCCCTTCCCCAATGGTGCTTATCTACAAACACAGATGTAGAGTGAGGTTGAATCACACTCTAGATCCTAAAGAAAACACCAAAGAACTTTCTTGAACTTCAGCCGATTTTGTTTTTTTACAGTACTTTGATATTAAATGAAGATTACAGTCAGTGTGAGGGCAAAAGCTGTATCTTGGTAGTTAAGAAACAGCAGTAGCTGATCTTTTACCAGAAAAAAACCCAAACCAAACCAAACACAACAACAAAAAAATCCTCAATACAGTTCATCAGAGAGAATCTTTGAAAGCTACCAATAAAAAAAAAATAATCCCATGATCACTTCTTACTAAGCACATTCAAGGTGTTTTCATGACTATATTTTTAAATAAAAAAAGAATATATATCGTTCGCATGTCAGTATATAAACCTCTTGTGTAATGAAAACATTAATTGTACGGCATTTATTTAGGCAACTACTTAGCTTGGCTTCCAATACCAATGTTCCATGTATGTTTAAAAAATTAGCCTTTGAAATAAATATTCCATGAGCTTGGACAGAGCTGACATATTTTTGGAAATTATTAATCCCGGACCTCATTCTCCAAAATGAGCAGCAATTGCCAGTGATAACTGGAGATTAGATCTTGTGACCTAGAAGATCTCTTCATGTTGTGCTTACAATAGTTTTATTTTTGATGTGGATTTTTTTTAATTGCTACATGCTTTTCCCAAGTATGTTCTTTATATTGATCAAACCATTAGGCTCTGTGAAAGCAGGCAGATTTAGCAGAATTAAATGGAAATATTTTCTCTTCTCAAACTCTTGCTAATGAAATATTCCAGTCTTGAAAATTAATAGCATCAGCAAAAAATCTATAATTATTATTCCACCCTTAGAAAAAGGTTTGTGCCAACAAAATCTATTTTAATTTTCTGATTAGGGCATATTGAAATAACAGGATAGCAAATATGTATTCCACCAGAATATACTGAATCAGCTGTGTTTGCTCAGAGAACAGACATACTAAAATTGCCTCCATATTATGAGCACTTTATTAGTTTTTATACTTGGACTGAATTGAAATGATTGCTTAACTGTAATAATTATGAGGTCTTGAGGTAATTTAATACTTTGAAAAAACATGCTGGCTATTTTTAAAAAAGAACAGTTACAATGACTGCCAAATAGCTGCAATTATTCATGCTATGCCCTGTATTCTTAGCAGTAGTAAAGCCCTTTGCAGCAGCAGACCCCAGCCAACCCATAACATTTTCCCACAAGTCCATTCTTGTAGCATGGAGACACAGTCTGCTAAATTGGTTTGCTTTTTAAATAGGCTAATGGCAGAGCTATGCATTTACACAACACTAATCTTAATAAACCAGTAAATATAAATGCTCGGGCAGAACTCTTCTAATGAGTGCAAGTGAAGGTCTGCAATTCTGGGATAACTGCCCATAGCTTCATAAGCACCATGTAACATTGCTTTTGGAACAACAATTAATTGGTACAATTCAAGAGTCAGATGTTACCCATCTTTATTTGGGGAAGTTCCCCCCCCTCTGTGAAATGCACAAGCTGTCTATCCACATTTGTGGGGTTTTGATTGACATCTAGATCAAACTACTAGTGACTTACACTTGTAAATTATAGTACATGTTGTTTTGAGATAGGTTTATCAACATGCCAATCCCAGAACGTCATTTGCGTTTCAGGTAAGAATACTTACTATATAAGTAAATTAAGAAACAGACGAAGGAGACATGTTACTCTTTCTGGGTTTTGTGATACTCTGTTTTTCCATGTACAAGTAAGTCACAGATTAAAATCATTCAGCTTGCAAGCAAATTATTTTGTAACTACCCCAGCACTGTTATACTGTGCTCCAATACCACAGCAGGCTGTTCAAGCACTACACTCACTATACAATACTAGTAGTTTAAATATATACTACAGCTTACACTGGATTCTGGAGAGATAACGTGGTTTCTGGTAGTTTTAATGCATACCTGGAGTTACAAATAGATAATTCTTGCAACTCCTGTTAAATGGTGATCAAAACCCAAACCAAATCAGTGAGGAATAACTGTAACTAAACCCTTGCTTCCATCTTTAGAACAGTAAAATTCACAGGCCCAGGGCCAATGAATGGCTATTATACTTCCCATTTACCCCATGTTTACCTAAAAGCTAAGCTGGTTCATACATCAACTCACTGTGCCTCTTGATCTGGTCATGAATATTCCCCTAATCCTCCCTCCATATCCCATATAAAACTTTACTGACAGAATGAGGAAATTCTTTATTCAGACGTCTTGAGATCCTCATTCATGTTCAGTCTCTCCTTATCTCCACATGAAATGATATTGCTATCCAATCATTTTCTTTCCATTAATCCTGTGATCCTAAATCTAAAAGGCTCAAAACCAGACTAATTGATCTGTAATGAGGACTTGAATACAATGTGAACACAGAAAGACGCAGCTGCAGATAAGGTTTGCTTTTCCTAGTATCATTTTCTGGTCAGAAGGGAAACTCCTGAAACATTCAGTCTTATAAGGAACGCTTGCTTACTGATTGCTGCCTTAGATAGTTGAGCTTATCTGCTCAGCTAACAGTGCAGAAGCTGGGGAATCACTGCTCAAATGAAACAGCTGAAGTTATCAAACAAATCTCCTGAGGTAAAGCCAAATAATCTCAAAATAATGTTAAACACAAATTACAAAAGCAAGCTGCATAACCAATTTATTTAAACCATGTTCTAAGTAGCAAGAAAGTTTTCTAGATATTTTCCAGCTGCACTAATTGTTTTAATAGAAGATGTGGCCTCTGCCCACAAACCCTGTCTTGCTTATACTTCTGAAGATAAATTAATTTTGAGACATTTAAACTATATATACTTACCCATAAGAAACCACCAGTTTTAGCACAGAATTTTAAAGACGTTCATGTCCATCTGTGCCACAACAGGGAGAAAACTGCATGAGTGTTTTAGGCAAATCAAAAAGTTTTCCCTTCCTGTTTACAAGTTTGTCTATATGACATCAAATTTCAGTTGCAGCATCAAGAAAAATTGTAAAATCTTTCTGGACACAAGTCTTTTTCTGGACACATCTTTGTTTTGTACTTTGATGAAACTTGATGCATGAAATAGCCACAGTAAAAGTGTGTTAATACCTCATTATAAATTCTCCTGTTGAACATTAAAGTGATTTCTACCTCCAACTAATGTTTACATGGCTTTGATATTTGAAAGCTCATGGTTGTTACTCCTTTTCTCTGGATTGTGCTTAGACTTTAGTCCCTATTTTTTTTAATCCTCCTTCCTTTCTTAATCCCTTCCTTGCCTATAAACATTCTCTCCGCTTGCTGTGCTACTTCTGTGTTATGGTTAATTAACCACAGGGGCAGAAATGTTTAATTTACTGCTGTGAATGCATCATCCTTCAGTAAAAAGGAAAGCCTAGTCTAGTCAGATTTCATCAGAATGCCCAGAAGCACACTATTAAAAACTGGAGATGTCGATCCACAGTTTCCTATTGAAAGTCGAATTGTAGCTTAGGGCTACATAAGACACAAACCCCATAGTTGT
Source organism: Aegotheles bennettii (assembly GCA_013398125.1). Taxonomy (NCBI): domain Eukaryota; kingdom Metazoa; phylum Chordata; class Aves; order Caprimulgiformes; family Aegothelidae; genus Aegotheles; species Aegotheles bennettii. The sequence continues at coordinate 132,106 of VZRW01003529.1, forward strand.
GTACAACCCTCTATGAACAGTCAGGTGGAGAAGGAGGGGTGTGTGTGTGTGCAATAATCTCTTCAGAGCTCAGACTTTTGTATCGCATTCCTGGATTTTCTAAGGGCCATGCAAAAGCTTCACTTCTTGTTGAAAGTATGAGGCAGCACGCTCACAGCTGCTCCAAATAATGCCCCAAAAAAGCAGACTTTCTACCCACAATTACAAGACCTGCACCAACATGCTCCCTCTTGTCTCACACAGCCACAGCCTAACAGCTACTATAACCAACTGATCACTGCAAGGTCACATCCTGCTGAATTTTAGAAAATCCTTTGAAACTACTGATCACATTTTTTGCCAGTTTCCTCTTGTTCACATACCATATTTTCCTCTGGATGAGGCCAAGAGGAAAGCTAAAGGTTTAAGATGAGTGGGGTAAGGCAAAACCACCCAGGCTGCCCTTAAAGAGATAGAACATCATTTATCAGCTGCAAAGACAGATTTATAAGTAGAGGGCCCCCTCTGTTCCTTTAAGGCTGCAAAACAGATGGGAAGTGAATGGACAGTCAAAGGGTCAAGAAAACACATGGGAGGTGCTGCTTGTCTGCTGTATGCATGTTCCCAGCATAAGAAAGAGGTCAAGATTGTAACTGCATGGCTGGGTGCTGGAAAGGCCTTTTCTTTAAGCTGTTACAAAGACAAACGCTGTTCCTCATCCTGCTGTCAAACTGCTATAAATATTGGTTTGTCAAGGGAGTTTCAGCAGCTAAAAGTTTTTAAAAAAAGGCTGAGCAGGAGGATGAATCATGTGAATGATTCTTAAACAATTAGCTCATTAGTGTAATAAAAGCAGTGCAGAACCCTGGAAAGTTTAAATGGAATTTATAATAGTTCATGTAGTAAATCCATGAATCATTAAAAATATACAGCCTTAATTTAAAATGCAAGCTTGCAGAAAATAGCTAGCATACTCTTCAGTTACTAGTAGCTAAACTGAGTGAAGATGCTAATGGATGCTACATCGTAGTAGCTTTCTGATACATATAAGAAACATATTGTAACAATGAAGAAAACTATAATGAGATTCCAATTTGCAGCCAGTTTTTTGACTTTTCTATAAATTCTGACTTCAAAATAAGATCACTAGAATGGGATAATTATGATCAAAAACGTTGTAAATGCATTTATAAATGAGGCTTCCCCTCTCAGACATATAAAGCCAGACAGCCACCATTACATTCACCAGTTACTGACACCTTTTCTGCCTGCCTTAAATCCCTTTGCCACCCTGAGATTAAAAGTATTTTAATCTGAGCAACATCTAGAACACCTGTACTCCATCCAATTATCAGTTCCAGAAAGAGAATGAGGACAGAAACATGCTCTAAATATCCAAGTTCATCAGGCAAGATGTTTTCATCATTAAACAAACACAGTACTTCAGCGTCCTCTCGGAAATATTTACTGTAAGTCCTAGAACAAGAAAAAGCACTAAACACATGTTAATATCACTATTAAAATCTCCAATGGCAAATCAGTGTATCAATTTCATGGGTATGAGCCCGCTGGTAACTTGGCTGAAAATACTTTTTTGCATGGCATTAACAAAGGAGGTTGTTTCCTACAAAGACACATATATAGTGCACATTTTTTCTTTTCCCTGTTGTAGGTGAATCCACCTCTAAAACGGGAAAAGACCACCTCCAGGTTGTATTTTCAGCCTGCTGTAGAAACAGAATAGAACCTTAGTCTTAAGAAGTTATGCTAGACAGAAAAAAAATAAAAATAAATCACAGCTGCCATCACTGAAGTCACTTTTGTCGCAAGTATTAATATCACATTAATTATTAATCCCTGCACATCGTATCTGAGCAAAGCTATCAGCTGCCTATACAAAACGGTATTACCTTTATTTCAGACTAAAGATAACCAGGCAGCAATACAACAGAGCTTGTCTGAAACACTTCAGCTATTTTTACAAGGTATTGAGCACTGGAACATTATTTTAACATTACCAATAATGCTTTTTAGCACCAGAAACAGGAATTGTCCACTGTGCTGAAGAAATAGTAGACTACTAATCAATCAATGTCTTCATCTACAGCTGCCCAGATTCACAAGCAAGACCTCTGCAGCTTAATGAAAGAGATTTGGCAACATTTCCCCCTTCCACAGTCGAACAGAACAGAACAGAAGCTGACTGTATTTCTTGGAGCGGTCCCCGGGGCTCCTCAGGCTGGCAAGCACCAAGTCTTTCTGTCGCTGACAGAGCGTATGAGAACAGAGGCATGGGGCTGAAGCAGAACTGGCAACTCTGTAGAGACTATTGACTTTATACAAGATATATTTCTATGGGCCATTACACCTCAGTCCTGCTATCTACAGAAAAGAAATTAAATACTACCAAATTGTGTTGTGAGGTCACAAACCAGTATAAACTTTCTATACTGTCATTAAGGTTAGCTTAATGTACAAATGACTATTAACCTACATTAAGCTGCAAGCTTGAGAGTCATGATGTGTGCAATAGCAAGGTAGGACTTGGGCACCTTTCAGTTCTGTCTCTACAGTAGGTTTTTCATTAAAACTGTTTCAATAACTCAATCTTTCAACAGAATTTATCTGTGCTGCTTACCTGACAGCAAGAAGGAGCTTGGTAGCTGAATGACAAGGTAACTTCATAAAACAGACTCATGTCTTGAATCAGACTTAAAGGACACAGAACAATTTAATTTCAAAATAAAAACTATTAAGCTAAAATGAACCAGAACATGATGATGCTCTTTATTTTGGGTGGAAATAGTTACAAGTATAAAGGCAAACCAGAAATATTGCCCAATGATTCATCCAGTGATGTAAAAAAACCAAAAACAAACAAAAACTAACAAAATTTTCTTATGCAGAAAGGACATATACAGCTATAAAGGTAAATTACTTATATAAAGGCTACTGTAACCTTAAGGCTATAAATTATAAAGAGACTTAGAAATAACTGGTATGTGTTGATTCTCTACCCAAAATATACTCAGTAGTTAGCTAGATAATGAAATAATATGCTATCAGGACTATTTCCATGAAAGTCTCTCTAAAATATGATGTCAGAAAATGAAATGGTGATAAAATAAATTTTTAGATCATAATAACAATCAACTTTATTTTTGATAGTCAGAAACTTAAGTCACCATGCCCTGAAGAAAAACAGTTGTTCTATTATTTTTTCTTAGTTTGTTATCATTCCTAGCTGAAAATATTTCCTTCTCTTTTGTTTTTATATAGGCTTCCAAATTAGAAGCAAAGTGGAACCCACTACAACATTAACAATGTGTAACATACTCGACACTGACTTCTCTAGCTTTTGGAAGTGTGACTGTTACACTCCACAGTTCCTTAGTAGTTCAAAAGAAATACATATATTGACCAGCTTAAAAGTTTGTATTTATGCAAACAGTAACCACTCTGTGGTAAGTACTTAATTAAATTTTGATTAATAGGTAGCCTCATAAGCAACCAGTATTAAAAAGAAAATAGCATCCAACTAGATGCTTTGATCCTTGCATCATTAAGGAAATTTTAGGTAAAAAATGTTTGGCAGACAATGCCAGAATGACCCTTAAATACAAGAGACATGGGTCTAGGGTAAGATTAACAGGCATTAAATATGTCATTACTCATGTAGCAGTTTATCATTATTTTTCAATGTCAACTTTAAGTGATAGGCTTCGCTTAGTCAGTGACAAATGTGCTGAACTTTGTAAGGATCTGTTTTAGAACCTGGACATCAGTGACTGACTCTTCATCAATAACTTTAAGAAATCACAGCAGACAGCCTTTGGTCATCTGGGATTCTTAAGTTAAGTAAACCATCACTCCATCACAGGAGGTTTATAAGTGATGTATGTTCTCCCTTGGGGATTACATCCCTCTCTGAAAAGATGCAGCTTTTTAAAGCTCTTTCTGCCATGACACAAAGCAGGAACTACCTTATCTGCACTTTGACACAGACCGTCCTACACATTCTTCTGGTTTCATGCAGCTGCCCAAAACTCAAGAGGAAAAAAAAAGAAAAAGGTTTAAATATTCAACCAATGTCTTTCATGTCAAAGCAAGCTTGCTTGGGTTAATTCCATTAACTACCTACATGGAATTAAAAACATGGTAGTAATGCACAAACAAATAACTTGAATTCGAATAGTGTACCAGAAAGTTAGCAAAACTACTACAAATAACAAGACGGACTGTTGTTGACTTGTTCATGTTCAGAGGTAGGGAAAATTGAAGACATGACCACACAGACTGATCCCAAGCACGTTGCCTCCTGACTTCCTGTGCCATGGAGCACCAGGACCTCTGCAGGGCTCAAAGGGAACACAGGAGTCATGCTGCCACCAGCAGACTGGTGACACCAGCGCAAGCTTGAACTTGTTGGACACAGATGGCCCACATGAGCACTATTTGATTGATTGAGATTTGGGTAGAAATGAATGTGCTCCAAATGACAACCAGCCTCTGATAAAATGCAGGCCATTTGAACATCCTGGGGGAAGCTGCTGGCAGGAGACGGTAAAGATAGCAGCTACCCTGCACATGCATATCAGAAGCTGGAGATGTGTCTAGCGATTCCCAGAGGAAAACGGGCACTCTGCTTTTGTTTAGTTAGAAGGCCACAACATCTCCTGGTGTGACATTCTGCCAACTCAGGATCAGACTATAACTGAGTGCTCCTCACTGCTATGATCAGCTGAAAGGAGCAAAGATGACTGCGGCCACTTCTGTGAGGCCACAACTATGCGGTGACCACACTTTTACTTAGGTACCTTCTAAAACTCCAATATTTAGGCATTGTAGAAGAAATGAGAGCACAAAATAACTGTAATTCTGCACATTTTAATAAAATTCCTTCTCCATTTGGATTTCCTAAGATGCTTTCCTCTTTCTCATGTCTGTCTTTGAGCCACAGGGGCAACATCTGAGGTCTACATTCCAAATATCTTCAAAATTATACATTTTTTTCTGTATCTTGTAAACACTGAAAACCATGTTGGTTCTGAAAAGCACTTCAAGGATTGATTTAAGGACTATGAATGATTGTTTTTTGAGCTGTTTTGTCTGTCTCTGGTTTCTAGGGGAAAATTACCTAAGATCTACTTATTTGAAAGAAGATCTTTCCTACTATAGCTTTGCCCTGTATGAAACGCTGTGACCTTTTAGAAAAGTTGAAGCTCATAATGGAAGAGAAAATGAAAGCAAAGTCTTTAGAAAGCCAAGTTAAAGCATGATTTTAAGGAGCACGTGGAATCAACAATGTCATGTAGGACAAATAGTGCTGACAGTCATCCCAAGGGACTGGAATTTAATTAAGCTACAGTAATGACCACAATATAGGATTAGTTTCACACAACATTTTTATTCTGCAGCTAACAGCAATGAAAGGAAAAACAATGTAACCACAGAGCAAGTGGTTATCTGCAAAGTACTGCTCACAGACTTTATCCCCAACTTTGCATAAATGCATAACAAAAAAGGAGACTCTCTTGGGTTTAAATACATACATGTTACATACAACAGACATCACAGAACCCACTCAGCTTAGCCTAATGCATCACAGGAATCTTAGATCCTGAGTCAGCAACTTGCATATGGAAGTATCAACCTTAGCTATCATTAGCTTCCTAACTCCATCAAAATGGCAAGTTTATTATATCCATATAGGATATTAATTCATTCATGCTCAAAGTTTGCAAAACACCTACATTCAACACTAATGGATTCAAAACAAGAGAAAAAGTTAATTTAATGCAGTGACTTTAAAGCAGCGACTTTAGATATAAAACTTGAAAGTATTTTACTGTACCACTAGTTTATTTTTTTTACGCTTTAGACTTTACAAGAAAATAATTAAAGTTCTGCAAACTGTTATATTTCATACCTTAGAAATGTATGACAACTTAAATAAATGGCCCTAAGCTATCTTTTCTTCATGTGAGGGCTCACTCAAAGTTTCTAAAAACTTTCGTGAAGAATGAAGTCTCAGCTAGCACATGACACCTGAACAGGTGTCAGTACTACTGACAAATGAACTTAGAGGCTGACCCCTTCACATTCATACCTAGTAATTTCAGGATCAAGTTTCCACAGGCATTCTGCAAGTCCCTTCCCACATCCTGCCAGTGACTTTCCCTGGGTAAGTGCACATGGTTTTACTTATAATTCGGTGAATTTCTGTGTTTTCGTTTCCTTTATTGACTTGTGAGGAAACAGGGTACTGGATGAATAGCATGCTGACCTAGGAAAGATGCTTTGCATGTACTATCCTTATATGTGCTCACCTGTGCACATAAAAGATGTCTTTGCAACATTCATAGCTTAGCTGTTTAAAAGGAATATAGAAGAATAAATAAGTGAAGACAGAGCATCTGTATTTCTCTGGGGTCCGTGAAATTTCATCTTGAGTGAAGTCAATGGTAAAACTGCTGACTGCCTTCAGCTAGAATTCACCTGAAGTATTCAATGTACACGTGCACCACCTAGCATGTTTTAAGTGCTACTGCAATACGAATATATGTAGCTTATGTTTAGGATAAGACACTGGAAGATCCCATTTCCATTCCAAAATGATTAAGGCACTCGGTTCATAGCAGTTTTTTAGTAATAGCACTTAAACTAATAAGAAATGTGTAACTGAGAAAAAAATACCATCCCTTCCAATCTTCATAAAAAAACCAGGGACAAGAGGGACAAGGCTAGCCAAGCACATCTTCCTCCCAGAGGAAAACATCCAACATCCAAGAAAGCAACATCCACTGCCTAGTCATGCTCATGCACCAAAAAGCAAGAAAAAGCAACCAGAGGCAGAAGACTTGGCATCAGCTCTGCCACACTCGCCCTCCCACCACCTCCAGTAAAGGCCATTTATTGCCATCTCCTGTTGGAAAGCTGTACAGCAACTTAGTTACTGCACAAACTTCACACAATTGAGGAAGTTTGTTTTGGCCCTTTATATAAGGAGTCCAGCAGAGTGGAATTCTGGAAACAATTAGGTAGTTTGGGAAGCTCAACGCTAAAAAAAACCCTGCCATGTTAAAAAGTAGTCTACAGATTTAAGACTTACCCATATGCTATCAATTTTGCATAGAAGTATAGAGTATTTCTGCTGAAATTACTACTCCATTATTTGTGTTAAAAATAAAATAGCATAAAAGATATCTTGAAATAAAATTCTTTCACCTATTCATTTTTTTCCCCAGAAAGAAAATGTATTACCTAATACTGAGAAACATAATTAAAGAAATAATAGTTCTTGGGAAGGTGTCACTTCAAAGACTTGTCTTTTATAAATCAACACACTTTAGCATTACCATCAAAAAGATCTTGAAACTCAGCAAATGCCAGTAGTTTTACCAGTTTAACTAATTTTGCAGAAAAAAAATCCCACATTTTCAAATACATTTAAAATTTAAAAGTTATCAGTAAGTTCAGAGGCAGCCTGCATGAATGTTCAACATCAGTCACTTTGGAAAAGTTAAAAATGAATTCTCCTTTTAGAATATTCAAGTTAACCACTGTAACTTTAGCTCCACCTACCCCATTTTACTTCTTACAGAACTTAGCATGTGGTATATTTAGAGAAACCGATTTAACTAAGCATATAGTGCAATACTAGAGTTGTGTGGAATCCAAGTTTCAAATAAAAATATTTTGTTCTTCAGCAATGAACACAATTAAGATGCATGCGCCAACTGAAAAGCAAATGTGATTCTACCTATTGTTGATGAGGCTACCCAAAATAGGGTGAAAGACCTGGGTATGTTCTTCAGCTGACAAACAACTGCATTAAAACAGATTCCTACCAATTGTTGAATATCGCTGAAATACCCAGTTAGCAATGTAAGACACACACAGCAATTTCTTCTTGTTTCTACATCCTCAGCAAAACAATAAACGTATCTCAACTGTACCTACAATTTAAAAACATGGCATGGAAAATGACTAGGCTGGTGCGCTCTGAACTGGCTATTACTTGTCACAAAAGATCTTGGGAGTTGTAGCAGATAGCCCAGTGCAGCCATCAGCTCATTACTCAGCTGCAGGCAAAAAAGGAAACGGATAGCAAGGCATTACAGTTAAAAAGAGGTTAAAAACCAGAAAGCATCTCATAATGCAACTGCATAAATCCATAATGCAGATACATTTTGCATATTGTGTGCAGTTCTGCTCCTTCATTTCAAAAAGGGTTTAACAGAACTAAAAACGGGGGAAAGAGTGGCAAGGCTGATGAAGCAATGCCCATGCAAGGAGCAACTACACAGTTGAGAACTTTTCCGGCTGGGAAAATGAAGAGAAAGTGCAGGTAGCATAAACATCTGTTAAGACATAAGTGGCACAAAAAATGAATAGAGAAAGATTACTGAATGTTTTTCTCAGTGCAAGAACTAAGGAGAACCAAATGAAACTGGCAGGTGGCTCAAAAACAAACAAAAGGAAGTACTTTTTCACACAATGTGTAGTTGAACTCTGGAACTAATTGCCACAGGATGTTGCAGATGCCAGAGTTTACATCAGTTCAAAAAGCAATTAGAGAAATTCACAGGAGGAAAAAAAAATTCATGAATGGCTATTAATCACAAAGATATTACCTCAGGATTAGGAAATCTTGGAGCCACAGATTGTTAGATGCTGAGAGAGCATACCGGGAAAGTACTATTGTATGCTTAACCTGTTCTTATGCTGTTCCCTAAGTACCCATGCCTGCTTATTGCCAGGACACTGGGATACACTGACCACGAGCCTCTTTCAGTACAGGTATTCTTATGGATTGGTTGCATTTTAGGAGATTTTTAAAGTAACTTTTTCCAATTCAGCTATTCATCTTCTGCTCTGCCCCTTTTTGTATCTTACAATCTTTTCTTCCAGATGGTCTCTAGTCCTAGGGCTTCTTTACTTCCATAAACTTAGTTAATTGTTCACCAGTACAAGTATCATGATGATATTTACGATAAGGAGTACATTTACATTACATTTAAAGCCCCTTTTTTTGAAGGAAAAGTAACCTTCAGTACATTATAAAGTATGTAATTGGTTAGAAACCATTCAAAAGTTCTGTTTATGCTCTTTAAAAATATCTAGAGTAAAACCTGAGAAGTAAACACTCAGAAGCAGCAGGACTCAGGGCCCAAAGGTCATCAAGGAACATTCATATATAGGGTTAAAACATTCAAGGCTGTAAAACATAGATAACAAAACCTGCTCAAGTAAGTTTTGAGTCTTATATGAGCTCATCCATGTTAGAAACAGTTTTACATTAACCAGTATCTTGAAGAAAAAATAAAACACTTCCAGTGCTTCAGCATTAAAAGACTAATTTAACAGAAGCGAGACAGTGTTGCCCTATCATCAGCATCAAGGGGAAGCGTCCCAACCTCAGGTATATAAATAATTTAGATTTGCAAGTACAGTTTCCAATCAGGAAAAGAATCCCAGCCTCATATTTACAAATTTAGAACGGAAATTAAAAGACTGTTTGTAAGTATCAGAAGAATGACATCCTGGAACACGTTTTCCATGTGAATAGTGAGCCCCAACAAGTTAACTGACTTAAAGATGGAGCTCAAGATATGTGAATGAGCTGGGTTATACAAACACAGCTGCCTGGAACAGAGAGAGGCTGAACTTCATGATTCAGGAGACCCCCTCCATTCCATTCCTAATTAAAATACAAATACTTTATGAATGTGTGTTGTGGGAGTTGGGATTGTTTTTCCTTAAGCAGAGTCCTGATCATCACTAAATGCTGCAGGAAGGAAACTAGTGCACAGCCATCTGAGAGTTCAATGCTCTACCAAATCAAAGTCTGGCTCAGAAGTATAAAAAAAACTGCACCACAGAAAAGTATTACATTCACCAAGGGAAAAGCAAAGAAATCTCATTTTTCTGTCATTCGCCCATAAAAATTACAACCACTTAGCAATGAAAGAACGCAGAAAGTAGAAGGAACACAGCTGATTTGACTACAGAGCTAAGCAGTGGTAGTTTTAGAATCTTCCCATAGATACAATAAAACAGAATATGTCATCATACATCATTTTGTACTGAATAACAATTATTTCCTTAGAATAAGGCATGTGGGATTTGTGACCTCCTGAATCTAAAGAAACATAGTGCAGTGACAGTGTTTTTGCTATATAGTAATTTATGAAACACATACCACAAACTTGAAGCATATATACTAATACACAGATACCTTGGATTATAAACACACAGACAAGCTGCTCTTACAGGTCCAGCCTTATTTACAAAATAATGACACCAGCTGTTACTGCTTTGAAATGGGAGGTTGTTCCTGAAGCTGGTGAGAAGCAAAATTGACAACGCAAAAATTCCAAGTCAATTCCAATGCAAAATAAATACAGATTAATGTAAACATTATCTATTTGCTAGTGCTCCTTTAGTTTGTTTTGAAACATGGACTGTTTTAAGGACAAATCAAAATCAGCAAGTTTCACTCTATACTAGTATTTGCTCAGGAAAAAAAATAACATCCAGCATCAAAGCAAGAAAGCATCACTGCTCACTAATAAAGTAACTTCCTCATTAATTATCTGTGTCCCACTATGCAGGCTACCATTAATTTTACTCCAACATACGCACAGAGAGGAAAAAGCCTTATTTTGTAAAGCACATCCACCCACTCCAGAAGAATAGCTACATGAAGGTTGATACAGGGTTTCAAAAGCAACACAGGATGTTTGGAGAGAATTATGAACCAGTCATAAAAATTATATACTCGCACCAGTTGTTTCAGAGACCAGTCAAAAAAAACCCAAACCACCAGACAATTCACCCTAAATTGACTAAAACTCCTACTCAATTCCAAAATACTAGAGCAACACTTTCTAAAGGACAACAAATACCATAATAACAATATTTCAAATAACAAGATGACACTTCCAGTGTAACCAAACAAGCACTATCAAAAATGAAACCTTAGATTTTATGTTATATGACATTCTGGAGGTAAAAAATGGAAAACGTAAGTCACACTTATGAAACTAATAGCAACTGAAGCTTCTCTGTCCCACTGAACCCTGAATATCAGAACATTGCTAAGTAAAAGAAGAAACACTGACCACAGAATTAATTTATTCTGAATTAAATATCCAAAGTCATATTTTGAGAGAAAATCAGTTTCTATATCAAACACAAAATAAAGGTCTAAGAAGAAAGGTCACCTGTGATGTCAACATGCAGATACTTACATATCTACATGAACTTTATTTATATCACAAGTTTTTTTCCTTCTCCCTTTTGCACAGCATTGGCTCTTCCCTCCCCACCGGTCCAGGTGTACAAGTGGGGTTTAAATGGAAGTGTCCCAGAACAATTGCAGACCTTTGCCAAAAACCCCCAATATATGCACAAGAGTAAGCCCCATCAGCAAAAACTCAGTCTAAATGTTATTGGATGTGCAGGCAGTCAACAGAAGTATCACCTCAGCCTGGATTGTCCCCTTAAAAACTTTCACTGTTTAAAGTCACACTATATTTACCAAAACCACTTAGTAAACCAAAGCACTAAATTACCGTAATCCTTCTAGAAGGTTAAATCTGCTAGATCTTCTTCCTTGTTAAACCTCCTAATACAATGGTTGTCTCTGCTTAATGAGCTCAACATACTATATTTTCATGTCTGACAGGTTTTCTTTCTGTGTACATGGCTTAAAACGAGCTGGGCCAGCAAATCACACACATTTCAAGCTAATCTGTACTAAAAGTCTGTATTATCTGTGGGAAAACTGCGTATTTCACCCAATATTTTTAAAAAAGATGGGATGAAGACTTCCTTACACAGTCAAGACTGAATCACCCAGAGACAAGTCTCTGAAGTGTGGATTAACCATGCTGTACTAGAAAAACAAGAACTTCCCTTTACAATATTACTCTAACTACATTTTTCAAGATACTGATGTAATATATTTATACCAGTGAATTTACATCTAGTGTTAATTATGTTGGTTAACCACACTAACACTACTCATGCCCCGCCTTTGAATCAGTAAGATCTGATCGTATTTAAGAAAAATTCTGCTTGTGATATTAATTAAATGCTAGCACATCAACAACTCGTCACACTAAATGTTCTGAAGGACAGTGATCAGAATCCGCTTCATTCCAAGCTAGTTCCAGAACACTACAGAGTAGGTACTTACTGAGATCCTCTGCAAGCTGGACCCTCTTGCCAGTTAGGAGCTTCACCTTTTTTTCATTGTCCTCAGCAAAATCTTCAAGCACTTCCTTTACATTCTTCTCCAAGCGCCTTACTGTAAAAAACAAAACACGAGTGAGTGGCAACACTTTTGCACCTGTAATGACCTAAGGACAAAATTTTGGTAAGATCTGTGGGAGACATAGTATATGTTACCAGACTAACTAATCTGGTTGGAGAAAAGGCAAACTTCTGAACACTTCTCAACAGCTTCTTGTTTGTGCCATGAAGACAGAAAATTATTTGAGAAAGATGTTTAAATTTCAAAGGATATTTTCTCTCTGAATTAAATTATTATTAGCTGACTTTTTTAGAAGGAGATAAAAATATTTCTAGACATCTTTACTGTTTACTATATTCAGCAGTTTCTTTTGAGACTGAGTGTCCAACAAGTCTTTTATTATAAGCATCCTTGTTGCCTCCTTAACAGTTACACTTTTGCCATCAATATCACAGATGAATCAAGGCCAAGTCAATCAAAGGTGAAAGACAGAAAAAGAAGTTAATGACGACAGTGGAGCATGGTATTGAAGGACTGATGACACACAGAGGGGTGTTGCTGTATACACAAAGCTAAGAGGAATCAAAAGCTCTTTGAAGCAGTATTATGACCATCCCAACACTCTTATTCTTGCCCTTCATATTTAGAGGGAGCCGAACTGATCTGAGAAAAAAAAAAATCACAGTCACTACTGAAATTCTTTCTGCTTGAAAGAAGATAATGACAATTGGCACCACGTAAGCTGAAAATATTTTAAACTGGAGAGTGTCTTAATTATTTGGCATCCTACTAACACTAAATCCTTTAATATAAATACAATGTCAAATTGTATTTACTCTACATATTTCAATTACCTAAACAGGACACAAAAATCGGCCAGCCATGCTAAGCATGAAAGGAACACAAAGCTAGAGGAACACTAGAAGATTTCTAAACAGATTTGTTTCAAATACCTCAACTCACTGTAATACTTACCTTCAGTGTTAGTAAGCTGCTGCCTCAGAGTATTTGCTGTAATTGCCAGCATTCGCTGTATTCGCCAGAAGAGGACAATGTCATTACATTCAAGCTGAAATGAGGGAAATTGTGTCAGAGCTCTCATGTCCAGTGAACATCCTACGGTTACAAAAATCTCTTTACACTTTTAGTAGCAACTGTAAAATCATATAGACATACCCTGCTCTTGCACAAAAATCCCATAAAATAACTGCTGTAAGTGACAAAAGAACACACCAAAAATACTCCTCTAGAACCCTGTCAGCCCTATTGAATACACTGCATCAATTTTACATCTACTATTTTCTACAGAAAGAGCCATATCAAGGGGACATCACAGAAAAACAATTTTTACACATTATATGTAGGCTGGTGAGTATAACCTAATGCTCACTAAAACACCAAACTTGTTCATAGCAAACACACTGAAAGACAACAGCTGAATTCCAAGTTGTGAGTCCCTGACCGACAAATGCTTCTGAAGACAGTGTTGGACAAGGTCTGTATTTGTTAACAGAAAACACAGTTTCTACACCTGCAAGGATGGCAGGAGGGAGCACTAACTTCACATTAGGACACCTTTAAGACACAATACAAGAATAGGAGGTTAAGTGTCATGGAGAGACAACTCTCCACTCTATGATTGTATTCTCTCTTACAGACCAAGTTATTTCTACAGTAGTAAAGATTTCTGGCTCCAGGGGGGATCATTGTTTCTCATTAAAAAGAAAAATAAAGCTCCACAGAAAGTGAGGAGCTCTGTCTTTCCAGTCATTTCTTTTTGAGTTAAAATATAATGGTAAGAAAACTGGGTTTTTTTTCTTTGTGTGACTTCATGCATACTGCCACTTGTCGCACAAGCTTGGTTTACAAAACTGGAAAGTCATTTAAAAGATCTGTTCGTAAGCTCCACAGTTTTTTGGTTTTTGTTTATTTTGATCACATGTGGTTCTAAGCATTAACTCTAAACACTTATCATACTTAGCCCATAAAAAACCCTTACTTAATGTTTTCTGAATTTTTCGTACTAGTGAGGTAAATAAATATCAGTGGGAAAGTGGGAGAAATGGATGCCAACAAGACAGCAATAGCTGTACAATACTGCTTTTAACAGTGTATTTTCAATACACAATGACATGTAAAAGATGTTTAGGTCATGGCTGATAACCTAGTGGTCTTTTTATACAATTACCACCAGGATGGCATTTATCACTTACGAGCCTCACGTAAAACACATCTAAGATCAGCAGTTATCTGAAGGTAAAGGATATAAAAAGAAATATTGGGCTAGTTTAAAGTATTTGTAGATTTTTTTTTCAACTGGAATGGAAATATTAATGAAAAACACCAGTGTATATCTGTTCTTCAATTTACCTCCGAGTCCACAAAATGCCTCTGATAGTAATAGAAGCCTCTTCGACATAGATTGCAGTGGTTCAAAGCAGTCTTCAGGAAATATCTTCTGTAAATTTGGTGCCATGTGTCTTTAATCTAGGAAAAAAGTACTCGAATTTGACTAAATAAATACATACTCTCACTACTGTGCATAGTTTAATGATTGCATTTAATTTTAAAATATAAACTCCAAATTCCACTATTGCTGTCACATAATACATGTTTAAATATTTCCCAGCAATTTGCCTGCAACTGGGAGGTGATTAGTGTGTTAGCTACATTTGGCAAACATTACAGATGATTGTCAATTTAAAAATCTACTCTTCCATGCTTGTAACATAACTGAATGTTTAAAAATATTGTCTGCAGCCAAAATACATTTAAATTATACACTAAACACAGGACAAATTGTTCTGCTCTTGGCATGATGCAAACTTCACATTAACACTGAGAATATATTTTTGAGTGGTACCCATTAATTATCAACTAAACCAGGTTACGGCATAGAGAAATATTTAAGGGGTCTTATGTAAACAAACATTTCCAACTTTTCTTGATCAGGCTTAATTTACATTCCAGTTCTTCAAAATTAAATATGTATATAGATACTGCTCTTCAAAAAAAAACAAACATAAAATAAAATTAAGAAAATAAGTTGCTTAGCTAAAAAGGAAACTCAATTTGCACTCAGTCTCCTCAAGCAGAGGATGTGGATCACTACTCTGACCTTTAGAGAAAGGTATGGTAAGTGCTGTATAGGAAAGAGGCAGCAGGTATTTAAATAACTCCTCTACCTTGAGTAAGTATATGTATTAATGTTGAAAAGGTAGCCAAAGTCACTGCAGAAAATAAATCACTGTTGACGGAAATCTACATCTATTACTAATGTTTGAATTCTCATTTATTTAAAATCTTACATTTAATTAGATAAAAGGTCTAATTATGGCTAAGAGTCTTACACTGCAATGAGATAAATCATTTTCCAGAACATTTTAAATGTACAATACTTTCCCTCAGGGCATTCTAAAAAACCCTGCCTTGTTCCAAGTATTTTTACAAAATCTCCCTCTCTTCGATGTACCTATGAACTTCAAACTGCATGTACAATCACACTGAAAGCTCAGGAATGCACAATATGTTTTTGTTGTATATTGCTCATAACAGCCTTGATTCCACTATCTAACATCTGAGCAATAATTTTAAACAGGCCTTGTCATAATGCAGGCAAGAAAATCTGCTAAGCAGATTTTGATTTCAGTCAAAACTGACAGATTCCAAAGCGTTGTACTGCATTTTGTCTGACAGCCAACAGAAGTGTGTGAATTGCGTGCAAGCAGTCATTTAGTAAGTCATTTGGAAACATCTGGATTACAAATTCAGCATTTAGATAGAGTCTTTTGTATGCTGTCTAGAAAGAACATTCAAATGTTCACAGGGGGCTTCCATATGTTAAAATTTGCATCTTACCAGACATGGGTCCACTGTTACTCCTCTTGCTTCAAGATTCTTTCTGACAGTTGTCACTTCATCATTTGCCAGATAAGCTGCATGTTCTTCATTGCATTTGATTAATTTCTCAAGTTCATTTTTTGTTTCATTACGAATATTCTAGGATAAGAATAATTAATTAGAATTACAATAGACTCTGAGATCATCCTCGATAAGCAGTCTCCCTGCTTAATAAGCCAGAACAGAAAATACCTTTGACACTATACAAGTGACTCAAAAGGGTATTTGTGCAAAGACATCTCAAATATAGAATTTTAAAATGGATAATTCACCGCCATTTTTTTCATTTTTTTTTCCTTTCATAATGCACAGAAATGCAGAAGAGGAAGAGAAGGGTGGGGATAAAAAATTAGTTGTGTTAGCCTCCTTTCCCCGCCATGAACATCCGCTAGCGGGGTTCACATTCACACTGATAAAAATTGTAATTTTTGCCTAATAGCTAGCAAGAACTCTCCATGGATTCATCCCTTTAAGTTGCTGTTCATTAAAATTCAAGTAAGATAGGTTGAAGTCACTGCCTTTCTCCCATACCTGGCTGCATACAGCTGACTGTAAAACTCCTTCCTCTGAAACAATTACTTTCTACTGTATTCTTTTAAACTCTACTTACTTCTTTAAAGTATGATTCAGTTTGAGAAATATCTAGAAAAAGTAACATAAAAAGCCCATCATCTCTGGGCACTGAACAGAAGGTGCTATTTAAATTCAAAAGAAATTCCCAAAAGCTATAAGCAAATAAGAAGTTATGATGAAGAAGATCAGTCAGAAGATACAACTGTGACTAGAATGCTAGTGATAATGTTATTGCATACTAAATAATCCCAAATGGAGCACAATTGGAAATGGCATGCGACTTCTGCTTAAAAGGCATGCTTGGAAAGTACACAAGAGTATAGAATAGACCAGTTTCCACTTTTTCATCAATTCCTTCTATTGGAAGAACTTTAATATTCAGGTCAGTGGCATAACAGTAAAGATGTAACTCGGCTAAAGAACAGAAAACAGTTTACAAACCACTACATGTCTGTGATATGACAAAAGTATAAAATATTACACAATTGAGAATTCCATAAACAATTAATAGTAAAAGTAATTGTAAAGTATTGACAAGGTTTGTTTTTATTTTTTCCAGTCATCTAAACAGTGTGAAGAGGGTTGGTATTTTCAAGAAGTTACTGACCAATAATCAAAGTTTTCTAAGGGAGTGAACTACAAATTCTTTTTTTTTTTCCCTTTTACCTGTTCTTTGGTGCGGCCCACCCAGTATAACCATCTTTTTTTCCAGTCTGGACCCACCATATCTTCAATAACAGATTCAGCTAAAAAAAGGAAGCATGATATTATGTATCACTCAAAATATACATAACCAGCCAAATTTATTAGTTCTAAAACTAGGTACAAGATCAAGAATGGACATTTTTATGCCTAAGAACATAAGATATGCCATACTGAGTCAAGTCAGATGTCTTTCACTTAAAGCAACAGTTGATGTCTTTTACTAAAATTTAAAAATCACTGCTAACTGGTGGGTACTTCAAGATAGTATATAAAAAAAATTAACATCCCTCCACTGAGACAACCCTCTGGGTTCCAAGTCAGGCATTTAAAAAAGTCTCACCTTGTTGCAACTTGCATCAAAATTAATTATGTTTCATAACTATAAATGGATCAACTACTTTCCCTGAATTTATTCTATCCTTCCACATGTGTTTGTACCATTTTTTGACTCTACAGATCTCTACTACTTATCTTTCAGTTGCCTTATTGCAAGAGCAATAGCACTAGCTTTTGAGTCTGTGTTTTGCTAAGCATTTCTATTAGTATCAGTACCACTTCAAACAGTCACCACTATCTTAGTTGTGCTGATACAAGAGCTTGCACTGCAGTGAAGTGAACTAGATCTGGAAATTGGCCCAGATTAAAAAGCACACAAGAGTGCAATACAGCACACAACTCACTGTCTTTGAGACGACTTTGCAGCGTCTCTTCCATAAAATGAATCGCTGCATCCCACTGCTGTTTATCAGATATTGACCGATCTTCTAAGGCGTTGTGCTGGATCACTCGCTGCAATACAAATCATCATTTCAGCATACAATAAATCATTTATTCAGAAATTATCAGAAATCTTTTTTTACTATTCTCCTAATTTTTGGTATCTATAGAAACACCATGTATTTGGCACACAGGATTTATTCAAGAGGCACCTTTTCAAAGCACCGCCAAAAGTATTTTCTTGTGGCTTAAAACTGACTCTTCTATTGCCTACCATAAATAATGTAAAAAAGTATAGCAACCAATATGAAAACCCTCCATATTACAGAATCTATAAAGATGGTAATGAAATGCTGTTATTTTCTGCGGCTATACTTAACAAGTGAGTTGATGCTAAACAATTCTCATAAGGCTGTCCTGGGGCAGCCAGTTATGGAGGACTTTTTCCTGAACCAACCGAAACAATTTTATTAGATGCTATTTAGGACAATAATTAACAAAACGTAATAATAAAATTAATTGAGAAACACTGAATTAAAACATTAGATTAAAAAAAGGAGATATGGAAACATCTCCCTGTCATTTTATGATTACATTAAAAGAATGCAAAAAATACTGAATATGCAACTTTTGTAAAAAGATTTCAACAACACTTAGTCAACAATGCAAAAAAAACCCACTACATTATACCAGGCTATCCTCCGCTCTCTCATTCCATTTGTGTCGCTTAATACTTTCTTCTTTGACAGCTTGTTTTAATTTATCAAAGATATCATCATGCTCTTTTCCTTTTTGTTCTGTCATGAAACGGGAAAATTCTTCTTGCAAAGTCTCCCATGCCACCTAGGAAAGGAACATTTATGGCAATTCTTGTAAATATGAAAATTCACATACTTTTTGAAAGTAACATACAAGCACAAGAGTAAGTCATTGACTTTTCCTTTGCTGCCTTATCCATTACTAATAAAGTCAACACTAAAATTTGCTTTGCTACGTTGTAGCAAGTGGAATTCTGTTAAACTTGCATAAATCTATTAAATATAAAAATGCTTAGCTCGAAGGGTTTGTTTAACCTTTTAAACAGAGGGGGTTTTTTGTCTTTAAAAAGAAAAATTCACCAGATGAAAATACGATGTTCCTGCTGTATAAGCTTCTTAACTTCAAGATCTTGTCAGCCTTTTCTGACAGTTAGCTGGTTAGAACAACTGTAGTCAGCCCTTCAAACCACCACCTTACTTTTCTGGAGCTATGCTTTCACTTCAACAGGCTTTGTACTTTTTTTTTCCCTAAATAACTAAATTCTCACCTCTACTGCTTTATTAGGCAGTTGCTTGTCAGTCCACTGCTTCAATTTGATGTCTACAGTGGTGTTAAATGTCCCTGAGTTCATAGTCTGTGCTGCTGGAAGGTAGATGTTCTCAATCACATGAGTAGATACTCTTTCCCATAATGTTTTCTGAAGAATCTCCTCCCTAAAATGAAAGTTGCAACACATATGATAGCTTCCAATACAAAAGTGTGTAAAAGGTTCACTTCAATTTGATAGAAACACTGTGAAAACAAGACTACAGACCACAGGAAACACTTCTTAACATCAAGACACAACTTCAACCAAAATCTGCTTGGAACTAAGGATACAAATACATGATGTTTTCAGCAGCAAAGAGCTTCAGAAGTTGGTTTCTGCAACTCCTACGCCTGTCACTGCCCTGCATAACAGTTCCTTGCAGTCTTTAATTGTACCAGTATAACCACGCAGCACTGTGTGCATATGCGTGGCAGCTGGGGAATGACAAGGGGGCAGACTGTAAAGCATTGAAATGATTTGACTAAGAAGTCCACACTCCCTGAAAAGTATGTGGGTTTTGTCTCTGTAGTATTCCGATTTGTTTGTTGGAACATGCTGCAGTTTTCCATCTGGGATTTTCATTGATTGTTCCCAGATTTGATAAACAATGAAACAAGCTGAGAAGCCCGACCCTTTACCAAAATGTATATTGACATTCATTTACAAATGTGCCTCACATCACTATGAAACTAAGCACCACTTTCCTATTTATGATGAGATTCAAGATGTAACAATGGAAACAATCTAATTTTAACCTTCTTAATTTACAATAAACTTACTCAGGACACTTTGCAGCTGCAGTGAGACAACACAGCTGAGCCAGTGTAACATGCAGCCAGGACCCACTCACACAGTCACGCTCCTCCTGCTCCTGCCACAGTCTCTAGCACAGGTTGTGCGTTTCTTGCTGGTTAATTTTATGCTAGCTCAGCATGCTCAATCAGGGCATATGAATGCCAGATTTGGTGGAATGGTGAAAGCTAAGAGCTGAAGAATAAAAACTGCCTTTTTTGGTGGTACAATGCTATCTGATACACTCATGCCCTTTTCTTCCAAATGGGATGAAGTTCAGGACACAAGCCTCATCCCTGATAACTCCCCTACTCTAACTGGGCCATCTGTGGACAGAGACTGAAAAACTTCTTATAAACACCACTCCTCCCCCCATTTCAACAATGGCATAGTTGAAACTCTTTTATGTTTAAAGCATCTCTCTTTGAGATTTAAAGATAATGAAGATGTTCTTCTGATGTACCAGTATAAATGGAGATCAAAGCCACCAGTTTTTATACTGTTGGAACAGTTTGGCATATTTAGCACAGTAAAAGTATTTATACAGAATTAAAAGGAACTCGAGCATTTAAATGTTGAAATAATTCACTATAAATAAAAATATTGCTACCAGTAAAAAAATGTTTTCCTTAAAAAGCTTTGTTTAAAATAGGATGATTTGAATAGTGTTCAAATAAAGATCAATTATTGATTATTCTTGATCACCATTAAAAAGAACTGGGGATGTGGCAAATTAATTACACTTACAGGGTGCGCTGGAAACCATCTGTTATGGATGGTTTCTTCACTGTAGGAGAAGGGCAGTCCTTCGATTATGAACAAATGCAATCACATTCCTTCTTTACTGACATGCCAATAAAAATAGACTTTTGCTTTGCTTAATCCAGTCAAACTTAACTGGAAGGAATGGAAATTTTAACAGTATAGAAACATTTGTATTCATAAAGTGCCTTGATGTTTTTAGGCTGCATAAAATGGCTAACAGAACCAGTTTTTCATTACTTTGGTTTCCAGTTTTACTTTATAGCTCATTAAGTGTTATAAAACTAGAATCATCACTACATTTTAACTTTCAAAAGAAACGCACAGAAACATTCCTGTTATGCACCCACCCAATCCACAACATAAAAGGAAGCAGACCAGACATGGGCCAGGATACTTCAGCATCTACTACACAGCAAACACCAACGTGGCAAACCTGCATTACATTTAGACTAGAGTATAATTTCAGACCAATACACTGCCTGCAAATCTTTATCTGAACACATCCACATGTCATTAATTCTAACGTTATTAAGAGCCAGACATTTTATCTTGGTTTTTAATCTATAACCAAGAAACAGTTCAATACAGGTTGCTGAAGGCAAATGCATTAAAGAATTTTTTTTTTTGTGGTTTTCAGTTGTGGTAAAGGCTTTAAAGTAGTCCTTTACACAGGCTACTCTCCTGCCACCCTGCATCTCCAGTGGCTTTACTATGCAGTGCTGCTACGATGTTCAAATATTTAAGCTAACCTCTCTCTCTCTCTCTCATACCTATGTCTGCCTTAGAAAGAAGCGGGCAGAGTAGTACAGTGCTACTTGGTTGAGGTTACCAAGAAGATCCACATGCAGGATGAAATTCTCAAACATCCAGATCAGCTCTTTTTACAGCCAGGAATTACATAATCTTTCAACTTCCAAAGCTCTGATTTGCAGAGATACAAAGCTTTTTTCCAATGTCATATATGTTATTTTGATAGGCACAATAATAATCCCCAGCCATCAAGAGGAATTATGAGTCATACTTCAAATAAACATCTAAAAGCATCCTTATTATGATATTTCCTTTTAATTTTTGAGGAATATCTATTGTTCATTTTAATGTATAAAAAGATAACAAAACACAAACTGACATTTTTGTTGAGGGATTATACAAGTACTTGACAATTCAGAATAATAAACAGACTACTTCCACAGGGACAAAGAACATAATAAATTGTATAAGAAAAACAGTTCCTTATCTATATTTGAGAATTTTGTTTACTAAAACTTTTTATATTTTAAAGGCAAACTTCTGCTACTCAATAAAAAAAAATGAAAAAGGAAAAAATTACCATACCAGTGTTTTGGTGTGACCTGAGTCAAACTTATAACTTCATCAAGAATCTCATTCTTTGCTTTTTCAAACAGTTCATTCTATGCAAAAGGAAAAATATGCAATAAGAAGATTTTAAGTATAGTTTGATCATGTTTCCATACAAAAAAGTAAAAAACAATCCCAAACCTTTTTCTTACAGCCTTTTAGCCTAAAATGATACATTCTGGTCATGTTCCGGACAATGAATGTGCTCGTCAAACTACCTTAGTCTACCATACATCTTCCCACCCATCTCTTGCGTGCCTCTGGCCAGGCATGGCATTTGAGTATTCAGGATCTCTATAAAAGATTTATTGTTACTCTGTCTGTCTGGAAGACCAGGTACTGTAAGTTCCCTTTGCCAGTGTTGCCATGATTACAAAGAAACACTGGCCTATTCCTGTGGGCAAATTAGGACAGCTAACTGTATATGAGAAGAGTGAAGGACTTCAGTGTTGAAGTACCACAAGTTTGAGCCACACTGTTGTAAAGCAGTTTTTTATCAGCATTTCCTTCCCCTAGAATAATTTACACTGTCCTCACATTTTGAAGTGTCAGTAGCTTATGTTAACTCTAAGAAATCTTTACAATTGAGATTAAATGTCGTAAATTTTAACCCATAATCTTCAACACTTTGTAGCACACAAATTAGAGCAGTAGTGTAATTTACCCTGTCAAGCTCTCGCAACCGGGGGTAATTGTTCTTCCATTCAGTCTCGAGATTGAAACGCGTGGCTGCAAAAACCAGAAACATAGCCTTATTTTTTTCAGTTGTCTAGATGTACTTCATGACTACTTTAAAAGCTTAGCAGCTCCCAAAATTGCCACAGGTCTTGTTTATGACAAACCCTTCAAGAACATTAAGTGTCTCTGCAAATGAGAAAAGTTTTTTTGCTCTCTACGTTCAGATATTCTGTCTGCAAATTTCAGGATTCATGCATTGAAAAAATGTAGGGGAAAGAGAGCCATTAAACTTCCTCTTTACAAGTCAGTCCTGCCCTGGCTGATCAGATGGCATCTTCATATAGGAAGCCTTCTTAAACAACATCTGAACCCAGTGGAAGAATTGTATTTTGCCCACAAAAACCCTTGATTTTTTTTTTTTCTTCATACTTATTCACTCCTTTGGCTTTTAGACCAAGTGGGTCCTTTGCAAAATGAATTAAGTTTTTAATGTGGTTTTGTAAAGATTAACTGGGGCAGTTATCGATTCATGAAAAATGGTGATCATATAAAACATACAAAACACAATTGCTCAAGCATGCTGGCAAAACAGCGTTATATGTATATGGAAAAACTAACTGTTTAATGGCACATTGCTATTTCACTTGTTTTTGAGAAGCTGTTTACCTTTAAAAGCATCTGCTTGCTGTTCCACAGACTCTCTCACCATTTTCCAAAAGCAATCTGACACAGCAAGACTTAAGTTCTTCGTTGTTACCTGGTGTGCCTTCAG
Organism: Aegotheles bennettii; assembly: GCA_013398125.1. Lineage (NCBI taxonomy): Eukaryota > Metazoa > Chordata > Aves > Caprimulgiformes > Aegothelidae > Aegotheles > Aegotheles bennettii. Next base: position 155,956 of record VZRW01003529.1, read on the forward strand.
CATGCATGTCCTGTACAGAAAGACAGCTAGAGGAAGTTCTTCTATGCATATCCATGCCCTCTGGCCCCCATTTTCTCCTCACGAGAATAAAGCTTTGTTTTTTATAGCACAGAATAACGTGTCAGTGTGCACCTAATCCAAATTCCAGTCTATTCCTCCAAAATACTCAATGCAGATAACCACCAAAACAAGAAAAAACTCCCAAACAAACATACACACACAAGAAATACATTTTTATTCTAGAAACTGCAGTGCAGGTACTGCAGTCCCAAAGACCAGGCAGCTTACTTTCCTGAGAAATGTAAGCTCGTGAAATCAAAACTCTGCTCAATAAACCTCAGCAGAACATATAAGCTAACCTTTTGAATACAACATTGTTGTCACACCAAGACAATGGATATTTAGAGGCACTACAATGCATATTTGGGCTGGATTCACTTGTCTCAGCTGTATCAAGTGCCAAGATACAGACTAGGAACTTAGTTCTTCTAGAGCCAAAGGAGAAAGACAGAAACCTCTGAAGAGAGGCTCAGAACTGCAGTGGAATCAATTGCTGCCTGTCTCCCTCCATTGACTTACTGCAAGCATTAAGGAAACCAGGCTAACTTGGGTCACCTCAACGAGATACTTAATTTAAGCAAATTAAATCTCAAATACTGTTTCCACAACACAATCCTTTTTTAAAGTTCAGCAAGAAAAATGGATGCTACCATTTACCAGCACAGGCTCATTTTAGTAAGATAAATAGCAACATACTTTAACAGCTTTGAATTTTGAAAAAATTCCTCTTCATATTCTTTAATAGATTCAATGCTTTCACTGCTGTTTCCTGCAGAAAGAAAAGAGTGCTGCAACAGTTCCATTTAGACAATTTTCTCTGCTATCAAGGAGAAAATAAGCAGAGCCAGAGCTCTCTTTACCTTTTCCAGTAACAACTGCAAAATAACCCAAAGCTTTCATTGGGAAGAGTTTGCCTTCAATTATTTGCTGGATCTATAAAAAGAAAGGATTAAAAAAATGTGGTTAACTTTGCACAGAGACATTCTTTCCTTCAGCACAGTTTTAAAGTCAGATCCAATTGTATCTCTGCATGAACTACTGTAAGAAGCAGTTTGTCACGGGACTATGATTCCTACTCATTTTAAAAGAAAAAAAATATAAAGGCATAAAACAAATAAGACACAACATAGCAAAACATAAAATAAAGTGAAAAAGCCTATCCCAGAATAGTCTATGGGCTTCTCAGGAAAGTTTCTCAGGAGGCCTGCATGAAAGACACCAGTATTACAGCAAGCTGTAGCCAAGATGTGAATGAAGTCATGTAGCTGATCACTAAAAGCAAAGCCTGAGAGAGATTAAAACAACCACAATCCCAAAAAATAATACTTGATACAGAAATAAGCACTCAAAAACCATCTAGAACAGGTAAGGAAGTCCAGTATTTCTGACAGCACCTCAGGTATTTTTCCATGTGTAACTTTAGCCATCACAATATGATAAAAACTCACCCTGCTTGGGCTAGCCACATTTTTCTCAGCAAGATCAACTTTAGTCAATACAAAAATTGTCCGTTTTCCTTGGGGATCCATTTGGCTAACTAAGTCTGTGACAATACTGCGTTCTGCATCCACTGATCCATCTAAAATAAACAAAACCAAAGCTATACTTTAGGGACTATGTAATCTAACATGCAGTACTGAAGATACAGTAGGCATCAAGTACGTTTCACGTTACAATGTAACAGTAAAATTACACTTATATACAATTTTTTGGATACACACAGTGAAGATTTGCTTTGTTGCCAGTATCATAAAAAAATAAATCTGTTTGTTGTAGTTGTGTAAGTTTTGAATAAGTAGTAGCTTGCTCAAAAACATTATTCTATTGTTGTCTGCTACTTGCAAAAAAAACTTTTGAAGAAATCTTGAATTTTATTATCATTACAATTTTTTAATGATAAAAAAACTCTTAATCAAAAGTTGCTTTTTGTCACAGATACCAAAGGTGCCTTAATTTATAAACAGACATTCCACAGCATGCTGTGGTGTACACTACACAAATGGCAAAAAAAATTTTAATATATATTTTCAGGAGAGTCCCCAGAGTAACATGAGAATCACAATTTAAAATTAAAAAAATCCTGCCAGCTGGATAACCATCTAGACTCTTATTACCTTGAATACAAAGAATGATGGCATTAGGATTCTGCATGTAGGCCTTGCTGATGCTGAAGATAGTTTCCTTTGTATCTGGAGCCATACCTGATGTCACAGTCTTTAATATGTACATGGAGATATAAATTGAAAGGAAAAAAGAAAACAGAAAGATGTAAAATAGAAAAACAACAGCTAATGTTCTCACCAATAACACTCCATCATTTACATGCCTTAAAGATTTTTTTTTTAATTTATTGGATACTTACACTAATGACTCCAGGTAAATCAACCAATACCATTCTCTGTAAACCAGGACCTTTCACACTTAGGGAGATGGTCTGTGAAGTAAAATTGAAACTAAAGGTTATACACACATCTACTTTGTATGTAATTACATGCACACACATATATATTTACACACGTTTCAAACCAGCAATAGCCTTTAATTTTAAATAGGAAGTCCAATTTTATATGCACACAATTGTGACATAAAACTGTTTTTAACAGTCCAAATACACCTTGTATAGTGCAAAATATTAAGCATACATGAATTGGATTCATCAGAGTCTCCTACTTGAAACATAAAAGATATACACATACAGGTATTTGCCACTAAATATTTGACAAGTCTTACCTCAGTACTAACAGTGCACCCTTCCTTCACACTATTTCTCATTCTGATTTCTATTTCATTTCTCAAAGCTGCAAGCTGTTTTGAGAAAAGCAAAATATCAAATACACAAATTGTTGTAATTGTGACAGAAGTAAAATCACCAACATAAGTAAAAATTTTAGCTAGGGATTAAGTTATCTGTTTATAAATACTATATCTAACACGTTAATAACTAAGTCTGGTAAATGACAGATTAACTGCAAACCTCTGCACACTCCAAAAAATGTCCTGGCACAAGAGCTCCTCTTATGTTTTATCCACTTCAGTGCCAGACAAAACCACACTAAGAGATAATCTAATAACTAATAGAATGCCTTGCCCCACTAAACATATTTCACTCTAATTAAACAGGGGCTAATAGCTCACAAAGACACAACATTTTGCAGAGAATTGATAAAAGTCACATTAACTTTCAGTCACTTCTTTATACTTACGTCCTCTTCCTTGGTCAGATCAAACTCACGAGAGCTGTCTTTGAATAAAGCCACATGGTGGGGACCTTCACTAAGGGTTACCTAAATTGTAAAAGCTTTATATGAGAAAGTAAACCTAATCAGAGAAACATGAGAAGTACAGAGGATACATACACTTCCCGCTGCCAACATACAACTGTATGTAATGCTTACTTAGCACAGGACTACTTATAGTCGGAACTACTACTACTTTGATAGCATATATGGACCATATACAGGCCTGCAGTAGTTTTGTCATTGACTGCAACAGCTCACTTGCTTAGAGGCCATTTTATAAACAAATGTTCACATATACTTAAATTAATGACATAATCAGAGGGAGAACAAGATGGCAAATGCTGATTCAGAAATTATGATGTTTCTTACCTTAACAGGGGAACGTGTCATCATCTCCCCAGACCCTCGAGGGAATATGCGGGCTTGGGCGATCATTTCTAGCACACTGGTTTTTCCTGCGCTTTGATCTCCAACCACCACCACCTTAAATGAAAGTTTAAATAGCCATTGGCTTTCAGTAGGACAGTTTGGAAACTCCAACAAAAGCTGACTGCAAAGACGTTAATCTGTACCAACACTGGCTGAGTTACGTTTGACAATAAATGCACTCATTTAAATATGGAATTCCTGAAGAGATACTAACTCTTAGTCATGCAAAAAAAAAATAAATCAATCAACTGGTGCTTACGACAGCACAGTCCACAAAGCACTCCATGGGCCTAACCTGCCAGGCCACCTAAGGAAGAGAGGGCTTGCTGTTCTCGTGGCAGGCAGTTCTCTTCCTTGCACAAAAACCTCTCACCAGGCAAAACACTGGAGACTGCTTATCTGGTAGATGCTGCTTCTGCCTGGAGAAGGCTGAATTACAATGTAGTTGCTGTCATTCCCCATCTTACTGGCTTCCTATAAAAGCCACAAGTGCTACAGGTGATTGTGCCAGCAGGAAGCATTCCTGGCTCTCCTCTACACCAGCAGTCAGGCTAGCCAAACCCCTTCTCATGCTCTCCCCACCACAAGCAGCACTACTGCGGGGATCACCCGAGGCACCTTACCTTCTCAGCTCCACTGGTACACACTGGGACACAACAGTTATTTTGCAACGCTGAGAAGGCTGGGGTACCCTGACCGAAGCCATTTAAAATGAAAGGCTGAGCACAGCAGCAATACCTGGATCTAGATAGAGTTTTATCTATCAGCCAAGACAGACTTAACATAGTTACACTGGTTATTCTCAAAATTCTCCTGTTGCTTTTAAAATGAAGAATATGTCTTAAGCAAAACCCCTGGCGTTACAAGAAGATAGCCTAGCACTAGCTCTGGATTATTCTGGAATATAATTAAATGTTCTATTCAATCATAAACTGGTGTTTCAGTAAAAATACTTGAATTTTTTATCTACTTACTCGAGGTAGGTGATCTTGAGTGTTATAACTGGCATCATAATCAGACAGGATGTCAAGTACTTCAGAATACATATCAATCAAGGATTTCTACCAAAAAAAGTGCAGATAGAAAACACAGCCAATTAACAAGACAACGATTGGGTTTCAGACTACTTCATCTGTATACTCTGTAAACTCATCTATAAAAATGTGTTTATTCTCTCCTGATGGTTTGAAACCTAAACTGTCTATACTGCAGCACAGATCTGTTTTACGAAGTACAATACCAACTAAAGTAATTCCTTGCCTTCTGTGAATAAAAACGCTACAGCTGCAGATGCATCTTGCTGAAGGAGCAAAATGAGAGCTATTATGTACAGCATAAAAGAACAACAGTGCTCAGACTACAGTTTCCAAGAAGCTGAACAGAGTTTCTTCCATTAAGCACCTAGAGTTATATTTTCAGCTTGAAGAACAGTAAGCATTAACAATGGTATAGAGCTATCAACCTCATTCTGTACAAATAAGAACTCATCCATTTTTAGAGCGCCCAGGACGTTGGCAGACAAAAACATACTTAGCTCAGTCTCCCTGGATTTATATAGGGCCATTGAAAGATGTTTCCTGACAAAGCACGAAGGTATCAGGCTGTGTGTTTGAGAAGAGTTGGAAGCATATTTATTAGCAAATAGTAAAGCTACATCAAAAAACCTAATCCACATTTCCAACTTACTTCAGTAAGTTATGTAGTTAGACCTGGTAACCCCTTTCTGCTCTTCAACTGAAGCCATTTCCAAAGTTATATACTTAAAAAAAAATGCATAAAAGCCTTACCATGTCAAAAAAATAGCATTAATATCTTATAACAAATGTTAAAAGTTCATATATGAATTACCAAATACAATTTAAAATAGCATTATGGAAAATATGGCATAATTACATTTCTATGATGACTTGTAACGCATAAGTACCTTTAACTTCCTCTGATGAATTCCTTTGTCATCTCTTTGCAGTACCAATTTTCTTAATTCTTTGTTCTCCTTCTCTAATCGCTCAAGCATTCTTTGGTATTTGAGCTACAAAACAGTGGTACAAATACACTATTGTAATTACAGAAATAGTACACTCACATGAGCAAAGTTTTAATTCTGAAAAATACATTATCTTTCAGGCAAGTCTAAAAAATACAGAAACCTTTGTGATCACTACAGCTTATTAAAAGTACAAGACAATCAAGACAAGACCTAGATTTTTTTTCCGCAATGCAACACCTTTGCTTCAAAAGTTTTAATCGGACCACAATGTTCAAACTTGGGGATATCTAAATCAACCTTTAAGCATCTCAAACAAGCATCATTTTCAAAGGAGCTACACAGATGCAGTCAGACCGAAACTGGTGTCAGTGGGAACTGGCTGTTCTATCAAAAAGATCACAGGGCTTAAATGTGAAATTGCAAGCCTCATTTAGATCTTTTCTTCAGTATACAACCTCAGTTCAAGAAACAACTGTATCAGCTCAGTCCCGTTTAGAAGGAAATTATGATAGTCCTCTGAAGACAAGACATGAATATAGTTTTGATACCTACTCTGAAAAACGTTTTCTACAATATGTAAATGTATTTGGCCTGGGTGCAATTTTAGGAACAAATCAAATTTCAAGCTGTTAAAAAGGTAGCATTTTCAAAACTAGCAAACAAATAGGTCCTCTGCATCCACTTTTAAAAAGGCCAGTTTGAAAAGCAGCAATCCTAAAGCTAATCTATGCAGATCTTTTCCTTTTCTGCCAGCTAATGAAGCAGGCTTCTCTTTTACAGAAGTAACAAGAGGAAATAATGAAAACAGTATTTCACTTGCAAAAGCACATCTCTCAGACTATATTAAATTACAACAACAGAACCAGATGGAAGACACTGAGAAATGGAAAGTGGCTTGGGTTTTGTGAAGCAATGTTTTTTAGAAATGTACATTAAAAGAATCCTACCAATAGCTGTCATTATTATTCAAATATTCATTTTTTGATTTTTTTAAAAAAGGACATCAGTCTGAACAGCACCATCCTCTTCAGCTTCTTTAAGGGATTAGATGTTGTCTTAAATTCCCAAGAGGGGGCAGAGAAACAGCTTTTAATCCACCCCTAGCAATCTTCATACCGAATAGTCCAAGCACAGAAACAGCTTTAATTGAAAGAACTGCTTACTGCTTCACAAAACAGATTTTGATTAACACTGCATGACTTACATACAACTCTTTAAATACTTAAACTCTTACATACAACTCTTTTACAGCATTTTAAATGCAAATATTTTTCTTGATGGAAGACAACTAAAGAAAACTTCGGTTCTCCTGAATGCCACTGTACTATAATCTGCACGGCTCACACCACATATCTCGTATGTCATCTTTTTTCCTTTTTGACCTTTGATGTTTGGGCAAACACACTTAAAATGTTACTAATTTACACTTTACTAATTTAAAGGAATTAAAATGTAATTCCTCAATAAGTCAAATAATTTCCTTTCTGCAACAAATGTGCCATTGTATACAAGATAACACAGATATATTTAGTAGTATTGAAGTTATAAGCGAGAACTGTAGAATGTTAAGAGTAAAATTAGCGTACATAAATAAGGTAAAAACTGGAATATCACCATTGTATTTATGTAACACTTTTGGGCTAACTTTACATTTCAGGAATAAACAGTATTGAAGGCAAGGAAAGTATTTTGAGAAAGTACAATTACACATTTGTCCTATTCTTACACTCCCCTCTCACATTCTGTCAGTCACTGTCAGAGAGAGAACAGACTAGACTGACCTTTGGTCTGTGCCAACACAGTCAATCCTGTATCGATAAACTCAAAAGACTGAAAAAACCACTGCATTTTTACTGAATATCTTGTATTCCAGGTGTGGTTTTGTCTAGTAAATCTAAGTCTGCTGCACATGAATCTCTACTTAAGACTTAAGTAACTCAGAAAAATTACCTGGGTGCGTAGAAGTTCTTCTTGAAGTTGATCAACCTTCTCTTTGTCAGAAACCTACAAAGAAAAATAATCATGGCTACTAGCACATAGTTAGCTTCTCCACTGCAAGTAACCAAATCGCAAACTGAAAGCTTCATTCCATATAAGAAAATTGACTTCACATGCATTTTAAAGCAAGTAAAATTCTTCAATTAGCATTTGAGATTGAACACTGATGAAAAGTCCCATCTGCAACAGCAGGTTCACATCAAAAAAATATCTGAATTCCAGGACATGCAAACGCAAAAATTAACCCTTCAAGACTTAATACTAGGAAAGCTGGCTTAGGAAAAAGCAAAGCCTGTCTGGTGCTCAGAGTTTTCTGGCCACTGCCCAAAATGTAATTGGTCAAACTCTCAGTATCTCGTATGTTCTGAATTAGCATGATTCTAATGGGATACTATCACTAGAACACCTGCTTGCTACAGAAACTACTTTCAGGTGAGTATTCACTATTTCTGAATCTTCAAGAGGATCTCCTTTCATATTTGTTTTTTAGAACTACAATCCTAAACATGCATGCACAACTTCATAAATTGTAATTAGTTAGGACAGCCTTGAAAAGTTATTTTAAAATTATTTAAATTAGATTAAAATCTGAAAAAATTAGGATATTATAGCACAAAACAACAAACATAATAGGATCAGGCAATTAGAGCCATTCTTAGTTAGATATTCTTAAAGCAGGTTCATTGAGATGTAATAAACATCTGTTCAAAACAATTCCTTTTTAATAACACAGCAACAAAAGCAAAAATGGTGCAATACAAATTCATATGATGTAAATATTTACAAACAACAAAATCTAACAGTTGACTGATGAAATATTAAATTTAGAAAAAAATATTATCTGAACAATTACTGAGAGTAATACAGGTAAAAGTTTCAATATTTAAATAAAGCTCATGTAATAAGGCTGATGTGACATTTACAACTCAAGTTAGCTTCTTACCAGAAACAGCATATTATATAACATGCAGAGGACAGCTGTCATTTAGACACAAATCAGTCTAGTTATTATAATTTCACAACAGTTGTTACAGATTAAACAAAAAAAAATATCCACGGTTATTCATAGTGATTGACAGTATTTAGCTATTAAACCTGCAATGTACAGGACTGTGCCTCACTTTATAGAAAGCAATCCAAGCTGACACTTTCATCTATACCCAGCTATTTTCTTATTCACAAACAGAAAAGAGGAAGTGCTGCAAATTGAATTTCTTTTAATTTCTGTTAATTAGTTCAGTGACAGCAAAAGTGCATGAGAAACAGGGTTAGTTTAGCACACAGAAAACTTAATGCATGCATGTTATGTGTAAATAAATATTTACACACACTTTAAACACCTCAGAGACACAATGGGAAAATAAAAATAGAAGGGCAGAGAGAATGGTGTGGAGAGTCAGAAGAAGCAAGAAAATAAAGCAAATAAAAGGAAAACAAAGTGTTTCCATCTGCTGCAGAGTTTCAAGGTAGTCAGCATTTTCCCACTCTCTGCTCTTAAGCAAGCTGTTCCTGAAAGTACTTCTGTAGCCTTGATGTATCTCTGAAGTACATACTTACAGACGCATTATCTCTAACCACATGAGCACTATCTTTTATGGACAGTTTACTTGTGTTAAACACAGTAAGTAAAAATATTGCACACAGCTACATGTTGCTAGATCGGAAGCAAAGAATTACCTAGGACAATTAGGTAAGTTATGTCAAAAATAACAAGCAGCTCTAGAAATATGTATATGCTTCAGCATTTGGTTCAGGTGTGCTTTGAATGTTACTACATAGAATATTCTGAACATGTAATTCATAATATTGCTAAATAATTTTAAGTTGCCAATAAAAGCTAAAACTATCATAATATTCTGAAGTACTGTCACATATGACTAATCTATGATCTATGATTTCAACTGACAAAGAAATAAAATAAAAAAATCAACTATTAAATATATCCATGTATGCACATCAGTATTTATTTAATCCAGTTGAGCATGGTTTGTACATCAAGATTTCTCCTTCTTTCCCCATTCCCACCATAAAGAGTTATGAGAAAAGAAAACCCTAGGGCCATTTTAATCAGGGGTTCCTGCACAAACAGATACCTGTTTACTAAGATTACCAGCAGCTCCTTACAGAGTTACTCATCTTGCACAGCGGTTGCTTTCCAACAACCTTTAATCACACATCGTATATGGTAAGTACGTGCCTCTGAAAATTCAGTGCCTTTGTTACTGGTTTTGTCTGTCTCTAAACAGACTACAAATAATTCTAAATTGATCATTTGCAGAAGAACCACAATGATTGCCAGTAATATAAATGAAAATATTGAGGCCCAGATAAAATGCACTTAAAGAGCAGCCATGCACAGTGCAGCCACACAAGACTAACCAATTATACTGCTAAATATTTATCACAAGGCTGACAAAAAAATCAGCAGAAAACAATTACATTTTTGTTTCTAATACCCTCTCCTGATTGTGACACAGTATTGTGTACAACTGAAGTAGTACTTAAATTAAAGTGGAAAATGTTCAAGTAAATTGGGTAACAGAACTTCCAAGAACAGAAATGAAATGATCATGTTCTCCACTAGACATGTAAGCAAGTCAATTCAGTTAAAAAAATAAATAAGGTTAGTTTATGCCCTGTCCAAAGAGCATGAAATTACTTATTTCAATGACAGTAATAATTTATTCTTTTAAAGGAGAATTTAGATCAATGCTTGGAATCTTTAAGTTATATCATCATATCAAAATATTAAAGAAAATTGTTTATCATCTTTCAGTTTGTTTAAAGTGTGACAAACAAGACACATTCTTTGTCATTAGGCATGTATACCAAACAGCACACTTGAATACTAAATTAAAACATTTTATATACAAGGGCAGCTAGACTTTCAGTACTCAGAAAACAGAGTACCTGCCTTGGAGGAAAGGATAACATTTAAAAAGATTGCCCTTACAGCTACTTCACAGGTTGGGAATTGTAGAATTAGTTGCAAGAAAGTACTAACAAGGTAGAATGTCAATCAGAAACAAATGTAATATCAAGCTCTTTTTTTCCTGATCCTGTTTATTAGGCTCATACACTGTCATATATCAAATACTGCCTTTCCAGCAATTTTTACATTTTCTTATAAACTTCAAGCTACTATTCTTTTGTGGATGGACCAAATAGCATGACAATTGCAGCTGCGCAAATATGTCTAAAAGCTTAATTCACATTTACTGTGTTCCTCTTTCTGTGGGAGTTACCTTCAGATGTACAGAACATTAAGTTCTCTACCCAGTGCTCAATTCCAAAGCTGTTGAAAAAGACAAGTAATCAGAACAATTTTTTGGGAGGCACAGAAGCGGGCAACAAAGCAAAGTGGTTAAGAATTACGGGTTATAACAGATTAGACAATTAAAATATCCCAATTTAGGAAGCATTTCCAATTCATTGCAGCCATATAATAATGAATAAAATCACAGCTTAAATCAAATAAGCAGTGATATGCAGATGTTCAACAACCACAGCACATCAGTATAAACTGTGCTTTAAAAGTGAAAATGGACAAAGGAATGCTTTTGATGAATATACAGTACAGTCTGTTACTAACAGCAGTATTTAATTGTCTGTGCAAAATTGTTTCTAAAGAGCTGCTGTCATTTTCAAATCAGTAACAGTATAAAGCAGGAAAAAATGACCCCACACATATATTGCCTGTAAACAGCTATACTCTTACAAGATAGAGCTACTGTAAGCAAGCAACAGTAGAGAAAACAGACTTCACATTTATTTGCATACTTTCTTTAAATGCATTCTTGAGGTATGAACTTTAACAGTTTTTATAAAGGCAGAGAAAATACAATTTCAAAGTGACACGAAATAAATGTTCTGCTTTTAATACCATGCTTTAAATGCAACTTTGTCAAACTGAAACAGGACTATACATCTGTAGTGAAGTTGTCTGTAGTAATCATGTGGGCCCATGATTTAATTAGTTAGATTTTTCTAGCTCAAATGCAGAAGGCTGAAGTATTTGATTAGTGTGAACAGTACATATTGTCCCTTAAGCCATCACCTTTCGCTTCTGCTGGGAAGAGCCCATGTTATATTGGCCAGCGGCTCTGCGTGCTTCCTCTTCGTGCTGCTGGATTTGTTGTTGTAACAGAATGAGTTCACCAAGCAGGCCCTGCCATGAGTTTATAATAAAAAGGAGAGGAAAAATTTGGGGTGTAAGGAGAACAAAGTTAAACCAAAGGGCATGACAAAGACAGATGAAAAACAGGTATGAATGGTCAGTTCAAACAAAAGTGAAATTTCATTAGCAAGATCTCTTGCTAGCTAGCTGGGAGGGGATATAGTCAGCAAACCCACGCGTTTTGCAAATCCAGGTAGAACAGAACAGTAAAGATTTCGCTATATTTTATAATTATACTCAACTTTAACTAAGCATCTAAATATATATAAAAAATAACTACCCTGGCTTTAAAATATTCTCAATGTTTGAGCATTTCAATTACTCATAACAGAAGCTCTTAAGTATCAGCAATTTTTCACAACTTAACCATGAGTGTATTTAAAGAGAGTGTTTTGGATATTCTACAAAGTTGTGCACAACAGCTACTAGGCTCAACTTTGTCACTAACATAAAAGTTCTCATTTCGTTCTTATTCCCAGCAACACAGACAGTTTATAGAAAGATTATTTTCCCTGCTACTTAACTTTCTCAAGCTAGAAGAAACAAAATAGTTTCTAGAGCATAAAGAAAAAAAGCCCCTTCTCCACTTCCATAACACATTGCCTTTTAAATTCATGCTTATTCCTTTACTTATTCAGCACTTCCACAAAGCTTAGTTTTTTTCTCTTCTCCCTCCACACCAAATATTCTTGCAATAGTAAGCTGCCTTTCAAAACTGATTTAGAGATACTATACCAGCATCTACTGGAACTTTATGTACAATTTATTTCAGAGAATGCAGACAAAAGTATTTATGAACTATTTAAATAGCACATCTTTTTCTAAGAAAACATTCAGTGAAATTGAAGGTTTCAAAAATGCACTTCAGGAATCAAAACAAACCCTGAAATAGAACTTTGGTGTAAGAATTCAAGACATCTACCACAAAGTTATACATTTGTTGCATGAAATACACACACAGGCATGTACACATAAGGATAAACAACACAGGAGAGAATGGACAAAATAAGAGAGGCAATCAAATGACAAAATATCAACATTTGTTAAATAGTGATTTGTATTGCATTTCCAGAATAGAAAAATCTTCACATGTATTTTACTGATCACTTTAAGATTTAATAAGTTTCTATGTTGCCAGACTACTAAATGCATTAGAGCTGTGCCAGGAACTCAAAACAAAAGATTTCATTTCTATAGGACAGCAAGGAGAGAGAGCCTCACAGCTACACTTAGTATTAGAAGAACAATAATAACATCTTGCCATTATACAAACAAGGAAACTCTCAATGTGAAGGTGTGAAAATAATGAGGAAGGTAAAGAGATCAATTTCTAAGAATTTGAATAAACGTTACAACTTTATCCAGAGTACCTATAACAGGAAAACTGGGAATTAAGTTTGGAATGTAAGAGTGCTGTGAATAGAAGAGAAAAAAATTATGGAAGCTTTCATTGCACAACTTGCAAGAAAGCACAAAACAAACAAGAATGTTTTTTTAAAAAAGTAAGATCCAAGCCAAGCTATATTCCTCACTGAAGACTCTTTTCACTCCCCAGCAGTAGCTGTAGCGAAGAGCTGTAGAATTACTGTGCTACTTACACCAGCTGAAGGTGACACTTACCCGCTGAGCCAGGCAGTCTATGCACTGCCAAATCCTCAACCACCAGGTTCCTCAAGATATGAGATTTTATCAAAGTACCAAAGGCAGAGAAAGGGCTGTATGGTTTGTTTTGAATTATTTATTTACCTGACTTCTGAGCCCCAAATCAATAGTTGAGTCACATTTTTCACACCAACTTCACAGCTATAACCACTATAAATTTTCTTTAAAAATTGGGCTAAGCTTTGGAATTTGATTGCTTTAATAGGAAGCTGAAACTCTTTGGGAAATTTTTTCCCTCCTTGGGATAATTTTCTAAGAAGGTAACACTGCCATTTCAAGTGCAAGCCTCAACTAGTCCGACAAAGGCAATAGAATAAAACATTTTACTATACTATAGTTTTTATAACTATCTTCTTCTCTCTTTCTCCAAGAACAAAATTTAATCCAAGTAGAAATGGATTTAAACTCCATTTATTACTTATCTGAACACTCCAGCAATTTAATATAATTATCTTTTTAAAAAATTGTACCTTTTGTATTAAATGAGAGATCAGCGGATGAACGCATTAGCTGGCAAGAAGCAGTACAGCCTGATTCAGTGTTCGGGACAACACTCACTCTCTCAAAGTTATCTTGCAAACTAACTGGTTCCTCATTCATCCTACAGGAAGTTTTTAGAGACTTGTCCACGCACCGTGCCCAATAACAATCCTACTGAACTTCCAAACAAGGAATTCCTAGATTCATTTGCCAGTTACTCATATTTTCAGAATGAAACAAAGAAAACCAGCTCATCAGACACATTTAATACCACGCTACAGCACTTCACACATCCATACCATCACGATTCTTAAGCTAGTGTTGGTTGGCAGTGGAAAGCATTGAATGAAAAAAGGCCATCTAACTCATTGTCTTGAAAATAATAATTTTACTTGTCAGTAAAATAAGTGATTATGCTTTATTAGGTATTCATACGTGTCTTGTTTGAAATGTTATGACCAAAATTGATCATATTAATTAGCAAACCAACAGTTCCTAAGTGTAATACATTGGCTATAATTAGAATAACGAAAACTAGTACACCAGACTAAATTTTCTAAATCATACTAATTTAATATGGGCTGTTATTTTCCATACCACAGCCAAAGTTTTGTTGGCAACATTAAAATGCAGTTGTCACCGCATCCAAAAAACCCCAGAACATTAATAAGTATTAGCGATATTAGTGGTATTCCATAAAGATCCCAGTTAATTTAGTTGTCAAAGACAATAAACCATGATGGCCACTTCTTCACAAATTAATAGTAAAGTATTTTTTATATTTTGAACAGTGAAACCTGTGCTAAGCAATCACTCAAGAGAAAATAAAACAATAGGCAGTTTACTGACAAAGGGGAAATAAAAAGCTAAATTAATTCTCATGTAGAAATCCATCACTGTTCTAAAGTGAAAAAAAGTTACAAAAAGTAAGCTTTGTACAGGTTTCACGATATATTGCCATGCAGATTTAATGTAGAATAAATGTATACATGCCTGCATATACAGAAATATCTTTTATAAAAGTCCCAGTTATACTTCAGACACTTTCAGTTGAAAAAATAAATCTATAATAATTTACAAATTCCCTGATATTTATTGTAATTTTTAAAAATATACATAATGAGCAACATTACAGTCTAAGAATTTAATAGAAATAAGAACTACTATTCATGAAAGCAAAAAAATTAAACTTCACATTCTTTACTTCAACGAAAAAATT
Organism: Aegotheles bennettii; assembly: GCA_013398125.1. Lineage (NCBI taxonomy): Eukaryota > Metazoa > Chordata > Aves > Caprimulgiformes > Aegothelidae > Aegotheles > Aegotheles bennettii. The sequence goes on from VZRW01003529.1 coordinate 171,207, forward strand.
CTAAAAGACTTTTGTTATCAAAATACAGTAACATTTTTTTCCAGAAAATAGTAACAAAAATGTAATGTATGCTTTATCTAAATAAAGTAAAAAGACAGACTGCTTAAAGAAACTGAAATTATTTATTGAGGCACAAATCCTTAAGTAAGAATCACACAGGTGCAAATGCCACCAGAAACAAGGTTGCAAGCAGAAATGCCTGAAAGTAACTATAAAAGCTTAAACCAACATCAGTACTAAGCTCTAAGCTCAAGTGCCACTGAGAACATGACCTGAAAAATTGCACACAAAATATCTAAAACTACATTTTTATTACAAACTAATTTTCTTAAGAATGCAATTCCTAAAGATTTGACTGCCTTGTATGTTCCTTACACCAAAAACGTTTATTATTGTACTGTTTATATATTTAAAATAAGAATGCATACTCAAGTAATTTTTAATGATACATTCTATTCACACTGCTTCAAATAAATATCAGTAACTAGCAACTGAAGCACTTTTTAAAAAAAGTTACCTGTTGTCAAGACATTTTTAGTTTTACAAGAGAGTAATTACCTTCTTGTACTGTTTGTCATTGTCATATCCCTGGTCAGTAGCTCTGAACACTGTTTCTCCTGGAGAACCTAGGACGAAATTAGAGAAACACAATATAACATGCAAAAGGTACTTAAAAATTCTCAAACTACACCTATTCTAAAATTAAAGTTTCAACCCTTGTGAATTATTAATTCAATAATCTCAAGTACCCATTAAAAAAAAGGATTCACCTTAAGAAACTGAAACAGAAATTCAGTTTAAAAACTCATTTGAAAATTTTGTATCTGGTTCGTGACTCAGATTAGTTATCACACAAGGGAGTAGGCAGCTTCAGTTAAAGTTCTGAAAACATTTTAAAATTAATTACTTCTGATGAACATGAAACAATAATACAAATTCCATTGGTACTACTGTAACAAGGAAAAAAAGTTCTTTATTTTAATGTCATAGGTTTCCAAAACAAGCTCCTGGAAAACACCCGAAATAAAAAGCACCTGCTAAGGACTGTGGCAAAGTAGTAACTATTCATCTGTTCATTCTCACAGAGGAGGATCCAAGTATTTTTTTAAATAGCTGGAAAGTATTTGTAATTCAATATTAGATTGCTGTGTTTACATCAATATTCACTCCTCTTAGTATGGTAGTGTTTTAAGGATATGCTTTAAAGAGGCAGGTTAATGGCAGTAAAAAGGGCTTTTACACACCTAACAACAGAAGTAGATCAGAAGCTCCTATGACTTCACTAACCAAATTGTAACCTGTGAAAAATCAGCAGAAGAGGGGAAATAAAAATTATAAATACAAACCAAAATGCAAAACAAAAATGAGGGATTTTTGTCTCATTTGGAGGATCACACAATCATAAATGGCAACTATGCCCATATGAGTACAAGTAATAGGCGACATCTCATGATACCAGTTGATAACGCCACAATTTTAAACAGCCAAAATTTCAAACAGCCAAAATACATAGGAGATTGTAATCTACTTGTCACCCTGTTGAGCTTGATCCCTACTTTGATGCTCTCTGAATTTGTAAGATTAATTTGTTCCACCATTGACAATATTTTTAAGAAAATGAAAATACACTTCTTAAGCACACCGATAAGGATATATTTTCAAACACACTCAGAGCAGTGACTAACACCTCACAGCTATAATCAGTCATGGATACAAATTTATGTGGTTTGATCATTATTAAGATATATAATAGGAATAATCTTGCACTTCATTACAAGAATGACAGGGTGAAGGTTTTGAGCTCTGCTCATTAGCAAGTCAGATATGGTGATCAGATGAGTAATTTTTTGTTTTATAAAATTACACCAATCAGAAATGTCTTATTTGTCTCCCAAAACCTGAAAACCATGAAGCCTACTACTACCTGGACACACTGAATTGACATACCATCCCCTTGTCTTCTGTGAAGGACTTAGAACTCCTACCTGCTCCTTTGAAAGGCAGCCCCTACCTAAGCTAAGTCCTCAAGAAAGTCCTGGAGCTGTGTCCAGATGGAAAACATAATTCAACCCAAAAGAATACCTTGGTTACAAATTTCTTATTTCACATACTTGCAACATTAAGAACCATCTTTCTTAATAATCCAACTCTTCTCCTGTAAGAGCTGTGGCACTGTTATTGTTCAGTGCTTCTCCAAATTCCAGCTGGACACATCCAGCTTCTGTGACTCACTGAAGCAATCTACCTTTCACACAGTCACAGAATGTTAGGGGTTCCATCTGCTTTAAGTTGTACAAGAATTCTAGTTTTCTATTCGATTTCACTACTAGACTTATTGCTTTTTAGAATGTGTTACACTTACCTGTGTCCGTAACACCTTCAGAGGAGGTATTCAATGAAAAGGAATGCATTCTCAGAATCCACTTTCTTTTAGGGTCTAAGGACATATCTGTAACCTCATCTTGTAATTGCTTATGTTTTCAAAATTAAAACTAAGCTGAAAAATTGTTCTCACCAGGAGAAAAAAATCCTTTAAGTGAAGTGAAGCTCTCTCCAATCTTGTCAAAGTCAGGCAGAAGTTTGGCAAGGTCATCTGCATCAGGAAGGGCTTTGATAAGTTTTTCTAGGAAAACAGTACAACAGCTAATGAGTAGGGTATTTTCCTATTATTTTTGTGAACAAAAATAGTTTAGGCTGTAAAACCTAGCAACTGTTTTGGGACATAGCTTTTTCTTTTTTTTCTAAATAAAGAATTAAACAGCTTCTTTCCACATGCACCTCCCCCCATTAGTGTTGGGAAAGATTATCAGATCTGAAAAACCAATTGCTTTTTTAGACTTTGAACTTCCTGATAAGTCGGTTGCCTCAGGTGCTTAAAAATTGTCTAAAACTTATTGTTGCATTTCACCACATATCAAACACTATTTTCTTACATACTTTGCAGAATGTTTTAAAATTACATGACACTAACTATGCTCACCCCTTGTAGATTTTAAGAAAACTTTATTTTTCAATTTCACAAATAAGCCAATTTCATAATCCTTTAAAATCCAAAAACTTACTGGTTTTAAAGTACTATAAAAATGTAGTGCCCACTAGCAATAAAAACAAGAAAACATTTGTCCCAGTTACTCAATCTTTGCATTTATCTATGCAATGCTCATACTTATAGTAAAATCTTCACAATTTTTTTTTTAAAAAAAGAACACCACCTTACTACTCTGCATATATCAGAAGTAACTCAGTGCTTGTTTTTTAGATTTCTATCTTTCACCTGGAAATATGCAAAAAAAACTAGTGCAACCAAATGGTTCAGAAAAAGAGCATCTATACTTTTTCATTTTCTTCTGTATCTTCAAGATAATTTTGTAGACACATAGGCTCCCTATTCTGCATTTCCAATCGGTCTTTTACTCATACATATCTTTTATTTAACTATATTTTTTTGCTTGTAAGCATCATTCATATAGAAAGAACAAACTTTGTGTATAATACTACCAAAGCCTGTGTAAGTCTCCCTGATCATGCTGCAACCCCCCCTTCAGTAACAGGATTATATGGCTGTATGAAAGGACTATGAACATTCTCAAATGAAAGGATGATTTACAGAATATCAGTGCTAAACGATGCTTAATTTCTTCCTACAAACACACTGATATAAATACCTTGGTAAGACACACACCAAACTTCAACAATACAAGTTCACTCATATGACAGCTATAAAGATACTACTGGAGACAGGCACCGAGGACCTATGCCCTTATGTTTAAGTTTTACATATGCTAGTCTTTAGACAGAGTAACATTTTAGTTTTTGTGATACCGAAGTCAATATGTTCATCAAGCTCCCAAATGAAGTCGGGAACAATCCACTTATATTCATCGAGATCTGGCATCATGTCCTTCCACTGATCATATGTCTAATACAAAAAGGAAAAAAATATACTAGAAAAAGAAACATATGTAGAAAAGCATACAAACAATCTATTGAAAAGTAATACCTACATATAAAACATACTAGCCTATGCTATAAAACATACATATCTTTTAGATATGAATAATACTACTTGGATCTTTTAAAAATCTATGCTAGCTCTCTAAACAATTGTTTTCCATATTCACCCATTTTTATTGTCAAAAACGGTATCTTGTATTTCTGTGGATATACCAAGAACTACTGTTCTGAAGCACATAATAACAACAAAGACAAAATGCATAAAACAGCTTCCATGGATAAATACCTTCTTAGCTGTATAACCACCACCTACAGCAGATCCTAATATAAGATAGCGAAGTTTGAGAAGCCTTGATGCTAGTCTTGCTAGCCAAAAGTTCCTGTGGAACTGGTATCCATATTTTACATTTAAAAGTTTTGTTTTGCGTAGGGGAAGACGATTAAGAGAAGAGAACAGCTGAACAGATATCCTTAGTGGAGGTCTTTGAAATTTTGAACTTGGGTAATAGGGATGATGTATACTTCGGGAAACAAGATGCAAGTTTTGAAGTGGTGATTTTCTTTTCATTCCATAGCTGCTATTTGCTAGACTCCGGCAGATGACACTAAAAGGAAGAAATAAAAACACAAAGTAAGAGAGTTCCTCAACACACCATTAACTCAATTAACTTCTTTAGAAGCAATTCACATTACGTTTTAGCTGGTTACAGATAAATCAGAGCATCGTTCTGAATGTACCATTTCTAGCTATCATTGGTATGCTACCAGGAAAATAAAAAGCTATAAACATTGTTAATAAGTAGAGCATTTCTAGTGATTACAGAAATAAAACTCTAAATACCATTTATGAAGTCTGTTATGAACTAAATTTAACTTCCATACCGGATTAAGGCAAGTAACATGTCTGTGGTAAAACACAGTTTGGGGCAAACAGGTGTTAAGAGTCCATAGAACACTATGATCAGCTTGTAATTTACAAGGGAACTTGACAGTTTGGCCCATTTTGTTATTCAAATGAACTTTTATAGAACATTAAGTTTGTAGAGGATTTTCAAACTTAAAAACCCCCAATACATAGACATAATTCCTTTGCAAAATACATTTGTCCTTTTCTGGCAAAGCAGATTCTCCTTTGGAGTTGAAGCGTGTACTGAATGACACCTTTCAGTTTCTTTCACTCAGTATTCTGTGGTTTTAGGATCACAGCATTATTGTTTGTCTTAGGTCATTGAAGTCTTCAACAAACATGGTGCAGTCATCTCCAGAAGTAATTCAGATTTGTGCAAGAGGAAAAATTTCAGTCTGAAAGATTTGATGCTGAAAGAGCTGAGCCATGAAAAGCACATGTTAAAACACAGGAACCTTATCAATCCTGCCTATGTTAGAACAAACACATAGGTTGGAATAAATCTCCTTGTATACTTTCAATTACACTATCTGCATGCTTCAACACTTTGAGGTAGCTTTGTTAGTTTAGGGAAAAGACAACGGCTTGCAAAAAAGCAATTTCTTCTGTATTTTTTTAGTCTCACCATCATATCAGAATGGTTAATATTAAATCATTTACTGGAAGTAAAATATGAGTGAAGTTACAGTTCTTGAAATTAATGCTTGTCCCTTGATGCTTTTTTCAGTGTTTTCAATATCAAGTGCATTTGCAAGGGGACAAATACAAAAAAGAAAGTGCTTCACACCACTGAGAAGGCAAATTATTCATTCCATAATTCTAAATAATTTTTAATTAACAGATCTTAAAGAGAGTAAGTGAATCATATGAAATGGAAAATGCTCTATAATCTAAACAGTTCTTTGCCTTGATATTTTTCCATGTACTAGAGAGAACATTGGCTATGACAGGCATATTCTTAATGCCCAAAGCAGTGGAAGACTTTGCTATAAAACCACTTTTGACCCAGAAATTGAGCCTTTAGAAGATAAGTTAAAAATCAGAATTATGTGAATTGAGACATTTTTCTCTCTTAAAAGAGGAATTCTCCTGATGAGCTATGTTTAGAAATTTCCTTTAGTGTAATGGAAAGCTTAAAAACAGGGAACTCCACTGACTGTTACAGAAGTCCTCATTAATAGAAGTCACCATGATCTTGAAGGGTGTCTACTTGTTCCTATACTAAATTATTAGAAGGCCGTGCCTTTGTTATAACTAACTTAGTATTTAGAAAGAGGATAATTAGCAGGAGCAGAATAATCCCTAATGCAGTAACAAGTTTGTCCTCTTTGACATGGAATTACAAGAGGCTCAGAAATTAACCACAGATAGCACCAACACAAAACTGGCTATGTAACAATAAAATATGAAAGTGCCTCCACACTAGAAATGCTTTATTTCCCGCTCTTGAAGACAGTTTTTTTTAAATCAGGGTGTGGTAAGCCTGTATGAAGCCAGCTGGTGACTGGGCCTTTATTTCTTTTGTTTTGCAGTCACTACCATTACATAGATATTTGATATTTTCAGCAGAGACTAAGTGGTAGTATGTACTACGGCAGCCACTTGTCATTATTATAGTGTTCACCTAGGCTAAAGGCATTTTGTAGTATTATGGAATTTTCTTCTATCTAATTGTTCTTTTAAAATACACTGTTTTACAGCACTCATTCTGTATGTTTAAACAGAAGGAAAAACTGAGTTCCATCACAAACTGTTACGGCGAGAACTTGATCAACAATTGCCTTTTGAGTGCTATCATATATTTCAAGCCCAACTTGTTTTAATTGCACATATATAATCTTATCATTCATTAAAAAAAACTCTACTATTTCATCTCAATGCCAAAACTCCCATTTTCTCCTTTCTTTTCTTCTCCTGATGCTAAAATATCCTGATGAATACTCACAAAAACAACCACCTTGAAGTCTTCACTGAAAAGGCTGCCAAATCAATGCTATTAAATGAAGTATTTCTTGAGTTACAAATTTAAAGCCTCTAGAAAGCTGTTTTTAACAACAGTAACAAAAATCAACCTTCCAGGCATGAGTAGCTCTGCCATTAGAATCTGTCTGATCACAGGCTTGCAGCCTGGCTACTCCTGCATTGCACTTTGATTACAGACACCTTGTAAATCAAGAAAAAGGGACCTGTGGCATAGCCAAGTGTTCCACCTGGAAGTCACAGCTAATACTTTACACATATTGCTCCAGTTTAAGCGTTCAAAAAATCCCCAGCTCAGCTGGGACAAATTACTTGTAAAGACAGGTTATGTACACTTTCAATAGCTCTGACTGCAGAGCAGCCTCCCAAACGTGACCCAGCAGACAGCAGGGTGGTGTTTTCGCTCTCATTCAGCACCAGACAACACCTATTTCCCTACTGCTGCTCCAGATCTGCCCAGGAACACGGAGAGATCACCGGCCATTCGGTTTCAGCGCTGCTGTCTGGAATCGTGTGGAAGAACAGTGAAAAGCAAGAGGATCGCAGGGTGGCTGCTGGGGAGGGCCAAGGTCTGGGCCCAAAGCAGCCCCAGCTCCCTGGGTGGGAATGCGGGAGGCGCAGCTCCCTCCCACACGCACCCCCGGCTCCCGGGGAGCTGAAGGACGCGGAGTTTCCCCGCCGGGGAGCGGCGGCCCCGCGCCGGCAGGCCCCGGGCTCCCCCCTGCGCCAGGCACAGCCCCGTCACCCCGCACCCACCCGCCCTGCGGCTCCGGCCCCCCGCGGGCAGCGCC
>VZRW01003529.1:179142-259591 GCA_013398125.1 Aegotheles bennettii
GGCAGCGAGTCCGCGGCGGCCGGCCCGGCTGGAAGCCGCGTCTGCCCGCACAAAGGTTCCGGGCGGCGGGAGCGCTTTGAGCGCGCACCGCCGGGGGCTGCCCGGGCAGCAGGAGCGGAGCGGAGCGACGGTGGCTGCTCCGCGGCTGGGCCCTGTGTTCCCGCACACACCCCGGCACCTCGCCCTGGGCCTCTGGGCTGGCCAGGGCACCCCCGGGCGGCCTGGGCTCGCCTCTGCGGCCTGGCCCGGCGGGTCAGGGCTGGAGAGGGTGGCGAGGCCCAGCCCCGGGTGGAGGCCTGGGGTACCTGGGGCTTCCACACCGCTGAAATTAGATCCCCAGATGAGCGCCCGGCTGCTGTTGCGCTGGAGAAGTGCCTGGAATGGGTGGCAGCGCTGCCTTTGTGCGGAAAGTCCACCCCAAGGGGCTGCTGTGGGTTGCTGGGTTTTGCCAGCAGGGCCACACGAAGCTGGAGGCAGAGGAGGAGCCAGGAGGGTTCAGCAGATCTGTCCTCTGCCCTCAGGATCACCTCTGGTTATGTCTGAGAGGTGCCCACCTCACCTGTCTGTGAAGACCACGGCCAGTGGAGTGTCCATCTGGAAATGCCAGCACTTGCTAACAGTAAAACTTTCCCTTGTGCCTGATCTGAATCTTTCTCGCAGCAAGTTAACTCTATCCACAGTAGACATGGATATTATTGTTTTCCATTTATGCGTTTGAAAACTGTTGTCATGGCTCCTCTCAGTCTCCTTTCTTTAGATTAAACAACTCCAAGTCTCTCTTCCATTTTCCGACTCCTTTGTCATTGTCTGTGCTGTCCTGTGGACTGACACCAGGTGGTTCCCAGCTTCCTTTCTGCAATACTCCCAGAACTGAGTAGCGTGTGCTGAGCTAAGCAGAAAAAGAGATTTGGAGTGTTTTATAGGCCAAGCTTCTGTTTATACAATGGGATTTTTCAGAGCAAAAAAAGTTGCACAAGAATGATATAATAGTTAGATACATTTCCAGAACTGAGATAAAAGTTGCAGGGATGAGATGAAGCATGTGTTTCTGTCTCTTGCTTGCTTGCTTTTATATTTATTTATATATTTAAGGGACTATCTTTATTTTAAATCTTACCTTTGCTTTTGTATTTTAACCTGACAGGTTATTTTTGTGATTTATTCTGTTTTAGGTTTTTTTAGGCAAATTTTAATTTAAAAATAATAATGATGACACTCCACAGGGCATGGTACAAGTAACTGTATTTATAAACTGATATGTAATTCTTACTTTGAACAGTAGAGGGCATCATATAACTAAAGGTTCGGTTTAGGGTGCCTTTAGAGGTGTTTTTTGCAGGAGGAAGTGAAATTGCTTAAAAAAATGAACAATTTCCACCCTTTTTATTGGTTATGGATTAACAGATTAAGATGGAATAGTATGACAGGTTGACAAACTATGGAAATAATTAATGCTTTACACCTTTAATCTGTTTTTAATTTGTTTTCAGTTGTGAAGATGTAAACCTCCCTAATAATGGTGTTCTGTAGGAGCAGGAATTGTCAACAGGACCTGGACTAAGCCTATGAATAGTGAATAGATTGGATTAGCCTTGATTCTTCCCTGGAGACCCAGGTTTGGTGGGATACTCTGCATGCAGCTTCTCTCTTTTCTCTGTGAAAGGGCAGCCAAGGACCCCTGCTGCACCCTAGTATTCTGCAGGCACTAGAAAGAACAAGGCTAACATTTGGGGAAGCAGCAAAAGCTGAGCGGGCAGAAAAAGTGTGCGTGGCACTCCTGTTTTCCACTTCCTGCACCTCCCAAAATAATGAGTCATTTCCCAAAACCATCAGCCTGCCTTGGAAAAGATACCTCTGCACTTGTTTCCTGTCTTTTGTAGCTTCTAGATACCACTGCTTGGTTTCCCCGTATAATCAGGTTTATCAGAAATTGCCTGCACTGCATTATTTCTTCTTAATTTTTAACTGAAAATTGTGATTCCCATGTGATAACTGGAGAGCCTGTTGCTGGGTCTCAGCAGAATAAAATGAAAAGCTGAGAGGCTCAAAGTTAGTCTCAGAGTTACAGTGCAGGGAAGGAAGGGATAACACTGCAGCTGGGGTATGGAGGGCATCTTGTTCCTCCTTGATCTTGTTGCAACAAATCACCAGTAACACAGCTTTGTAAAATTACAGCCTTTTCTGTCCAGCCTCTGGTCTGTGTTCCTTTTAAAGTGTGCTAGGTGTCAAGACTGAACAACTTAGCTCCAACACAAGCTGCTCGTCACCATCATTTTACAAACATACCTGTCTCTGTGCTGTGCATACAGGCACATCTGGTTTGCAGGTCTGTGCCTGGCTCACATTATTAGCAGTGGGCAACTTTCATTGTATTGACTGACCTAGCTCCCTCATTTTCTCTTCTCCGTTCCCTGCATTTCTTCCATTTCAGTTTCTCTGAGCCTGCCCATGGCAGGATAGGCAGTGGCCTTTTCTGGTGCTTGAGATGTCTGAGACTTGTACAAGCCCATGCCACATGGAAGGAAAATGTTAATGGATAGGAACTAACCTGGCACCTTGATCTGTTTCAGTCAACCTAGAAATAATATTTTAGTTTCCTTAACATATTTGCTGGATGAACACATTTGCCTTTCCTGACCTCATTCACCTAAAATATTTGTTGCGTAACTTCTTAAAAAGTAGCAAAGGACAAGGAAATAGTAATGAGAATGAATCACAAGACTAATAAACAAATGCAGCCTTACCATAGCTAAAAAAGGAGGTGATCAATCCCTGAGAGCTGTTTTTCTGCCAGCTTCCTTTTTGGCCCTGATTTGGAGGTCAGAGACATTTGTATCCAGCTCACTGACATCAGTGGGGAACTCCTGTTTTCCCCAGGAGTGAGTAATCGTGCACTGGGCTTACTACTTAAGAGAACAGCCATGCAGTAGATCAGCTATTTCATGTAAACCTCAATGACTTTTCCCAAAGCTGTATGGTGAGGTCAGAAGACATTCTGTGATTATATTCTTAATAATGAGTAAAAATACTGGTTACAGATCCTGCAGGGCTGGATCCTGACAAATATTCAGTGCATAAATCCACCTGCACAAACCGGGGCCTCTGTTTACAGTGCCAGAGCTTGAATTTTTCTCCAAGGCATATGCGGGGATTACAGCTGGACACTTGGTTCAGGCTGGTTGCTAAGAGTGTTAACAACAGCAATGCCTATTTTCCTTCTCATTTGGACACACTCCTGGTCTCCAGTGATTCCATAATCTCTCAAAGAAAAATAATCCCCTCTTGCCCTCCCCTGAAAGTTGCATGCCCGTGGCACTTGCTTGCACGTATCAGAGTTACGACCTGGAGTCGTATTGTGGCAAACACTTGTGAGATCTAACTTCTTCTTCCTTTGCAGTGTCCTTGACTGAATTTTGCATGTACCCTCGCAGTTGCAAAACTCCAACAACAGAATGAAGGGAGGAGGGAATGAATGTTACCTGCTAACCTCACAGGGAGGGAGGAGCTCCATTCTTCAAACATCAGCAGAGTTATAAGGAAGGTGTGTATTTAGAGCACTTCCTCAATGTGGAAGTTCAAGCACACAACGCTGAAGACCTGTCCCGAGGGTGCTCTAGAAAGTCTCCTGAGGGTCATTTCATGGGGGAAAATGCTGCCAAGAACCACTGTGCACAGCTTAACCAGGGAGAAGAGAATGAGATGGTGAGTCATATCTCTGTCTAGGTCTTTCTCAACTTGAAGCAGCAGATGGCACAAGTTCTGCAATAAAATGCAACAGTCTGTAATTTAGTTATGGATAGTGGTGGTGTTCCCATAGCAGAAACATACAGTTAGAAAGGGAAAAAAAAGTTGTATGTGTCCACTGGATTTAATTGGTTATCCCCTCCAACAGAGGATGGCTCGACAAGATTACTGATGTGGCATCATAAATCTAGGTAGAGGTGGTCTTATATGAGCTTGAGGGATGGGCTGGAGCGGTGTTTCTAACCATTTGACAGCTGAATCTCAAGGATCAGCTCCAGTTAGATGAGGACTGGGAACCCTGGCTTTCTCTGGAACATAAAACCACATGTGTTATGTTTGCATTGTTATTAGCAAATGCAGTCGGTTGAATTGGCAACACTATCGCGGGCTGAGCACCTGTATAAAGCTGGATTTCTAAATACAGAACTATCATATTTCTTTCCAGAGTTTCCCAGGGAGGAATGTGTTTACATGCATTCTGTAACATGTGGAATTAAGTCCTGTGTTTACATGAAATATCTGATCTACTGCATGGCTGTTCTCTTAAGTAGTAAGCCCAGTGCACGATGGTAGAAAATTCAGTGCTTCTCAGCTACTTTGGCATTACTGTGTGTCACGGATCAGCTGTTTGTCCCATACGTGTGCTGTCCACCTAACAGATTCTGCTGGAGATGTCAGACCCATGATGCCACTGTACAGCAGCAGTTCTCATGCCTGTCTGGTAAATGCAGTGCTTCTCAAAGTTCCTGTGCTGCAGTGCCACTGTAGCTCTGCTGTGACTGTGTGCAGGATTTCTGGGTGTACAACAGCCCAAGCAAAGCTAGTGAAGCACAGTCACTTACAACCTGATGTGACTGTTCACTTCCAGAAATCCTGGAGAGATCTTCAAAGTCTTCCCACTGAGAGTTCTCTTTTGGTGAAAAAGAGACAATGTCATGGAGAAACATGGACGTTCATTATCTCTAGATTCAGCTCTCTGCCATCCAGGGAAGGGGAGATGTCATATTCTGCATGACGCAAACCTGGGTAATGTGGGATGTGCTAGAGAATGCAGTACAGAGTCATCCAGCAGCATGAACTGAGCACTGCAGGAAGCACAAGGCACTGGCTCTGAGGGTGGGGACTAATTGGCTCAGTGCAATGCAGAACCCAACCGGCCCCGCCACTGAGTTACCAACCCCACCACAGCGCCCCACTCTCGGCTCTAGCCTGGTCCTAATGTGCCACTGCTCCCCAGCTCCAAACAGCTCCGTGTCCCAGCCCCACCCTGCCCCTGTCATTCTAGGACCAGAAACACCCTCTTATCCTCTTCCCACTACTGGTACTGTCACTAGCAATGCCAGAACTGAGTCTGAGCTAATTAGGTTTAAGTGGACTGTCTGGTGCAGTGCAGAGCCATGCCTGCATATCCAATTCCAGCTGTGCACTACTGGGACAGTCAAGCTGTGCTTGTGTGGAGCCAGCTATCCCAGTAATGTTCTTGTTCCTCACCTGTGTTACACTGAGCACATGCACCATGAGTCAGGGATCTGCACTGTGAAGCTGAGGTTTTCCATGCACACTTGGGGTGTGTGCACAGTGCTGAGTCAATCTGCACTGTGAATCCAGGGAGTCTGGCAGCTGCCATGCTCTCTGTGCCTGCAAGGAGCATGAGCAGTGCTCATTCACTCAGGGTTCCCAAATCAAAATCACAGAAAAAACATTGATAAAGCAGTTGAGTAGTAGGTGCAACTAAAACCATAGCCAAACCGTGCTAGATTTGGCAGGTGTGTGTGTCTTTGTTATGTACACGTAAGAGAGAGAGAAAAGTTATGAGTATGAGAGAGGGGAAGATTGTCTATGAGGGTGTCTGAGGTAGTATGAGAGGATGAGGATAAAAGCAATGCGTGTATAGAAAGAGAGAACAGCTAGTGTGTGTATTTGTGTGAAAGAGAAGGTAATATGTAGGTGAGGGAAGTTGTGAAGAAAGTGGCAACGAAGGCTGCATTTAAGCAGAGGGAAGAAGAGTATGTGGGGTAAGAGAGAATTACGTGCAGACATTCTTTCTTTGCTAAAATAATATGTTTTAAATTATTGTCAGCGACAGCAAGTGGTACTGGCACATAATGTCTTGGTGACCCTGCAACATTTTATAAAATTCTAACCCATGAAAAATATTTTTTTACATTATTTTTAACAGTTTAATCCACCTGAACCAAATTATTAGCAAGCAGTTCTTGACTCCTCAAACAAGATCATATCACACAGTGTAATAATGTAACAGCTGACATTGTTCAGGTGCCAGTTCTTCCAGAGTGAAATAGTTTAAGTAATTTTGAAAGCATGCAAGTAATTCTTTTGGACTGGACATGCAATGCTTTGCTGTGTTGAACTAGCTGTTCATTTTGCTGAGGAAAGTTGGGGAGCTCTAATGAGAAGAAATACTTCTAAGTTTTCTTCAATGTTCCTATTCCTTGGAACAGCTGAGATGCCAGATAGTCCAGTATTTAAGAATAATCACTCTGACTTAGGAAATCTACCCTAAGTCATACAGTATACCCAAGAATATACTATATATCTTTGTGTACGTGTTTGGGGTTACTTTACCTGGCTGGAGCATATTTGTTTGAACGGGAGTTCACTCTCCTGGTACCCAGCTAGAATTTAGCAATGTATATTCAGATCATGAGATAATTACTCTTTCTCTCTCTTCATAACCGTTCATAGTACTGGAAAGAATTCAGTAGTGTGAGAGCATTCTGGACACAGCAGCTTGACTCAGAGAGGGCTGATAGCTATGGTAACAGGAAGGGATTTATTTTAGGAACTAGCTTGCTTTTTTTCTTTTCTTTCCCTTCAGAAAGATGTGCTTGAAGGTGTCTTTGAGAAGAAGTAATTGTTGGTGGAATAGGAATAGGGAGGAAAAACACAGCTTTATGCCCTCTGCTAATTTGATGCTCCTCTCTGTACAGCTTGGGACTAATCATTCCCTTTGCACAAACCCTAAAGTGCAAAGCATGTCTTGCAGTGCAAAATGTGGTGCTAGACTCTGACAGGGTGCTGCTTCAGGAAGGATTTGCCAGAAGCCTGTCGTAAGCACGTGTTCCCCTGTTGCTTATGTCTGAAGGAATGGGACAACTGCAGTCAGTCAGCTGGTTAACTCCAGTTTGCTGCTGCATATTGTCAGCTGTCTGCCTCCTTTGGGATCCCAAAATTCTGAAGGGAATCTGACCAAGGAATTTTATATCTTAGAGTTTGAAAAATTTAACTTTTAAAATTCAGATAGAATCTGAAAGGCACCACCTTGTTCCTAATTGAACAATAGTGAATGTTGGTGCTGGCTTCAGAGGGAACAGAAACAAACCTCTGAAGAATCAGTTTCTGGTTGGTAAGAATGAGATTCAGTTATTAAATTCCTTGTGAATCTTAACCAGTCTTTCAAATCTAATCCTATTATCTGTTGTTATAGCAACAGGTTATTCGTAATAGGGTACGTACATAGTGAATGGTTTGCCAGAAATACGATAGTTCACAGACACTGTTAAGGCGCCTCGCTGGTAGCTACAGGCCTTGTTTTCACCAAAGAAAAGGGTGCCTGAACTTGTTCGACTATTGCATTTAAATTCTGCTGTGCAGATGACCTGGCAGTTACAGGCAATTTTTCTTTTAAGCAAAAGTAACAAAGACTTGCTGGACACTAGAGTGATAAGCCCTTGAGTGCTGGCTTTGTATGACTATAAAAGCAGCTAAGAACCTTTCTTGGAATAAGCACATTTTCTGCCAACTGACCACGTCTGGCAGCTTTTTCTATCCAACAGTCCACAGTCCCTCCCTAGACCCTTCACTCACAAGTTAAACCATTTTGTTTTAGTCACTCTTCTGACTGTTGGGAGTCTCAAGAGAAAGAGGATGTTAACAGATGAGGAAAGTTTTACAGTACACTGCAATTCATTAAAAATTATTCTACAGAGATGAGATGAGCCCTCCATACCAGCCTGTTTTGTAGACAGTGCTACCTCCTGTGAGATAATGAAAAGTCTTTTGGAGTCTTACAGATAGCTAGGGTCAGCTTTGTTTTCCAGCATTTCTTAGTCTGGTGCCCTCAAGAACCCAGGTTATTTGGGTTGCACCACTGTGCAAGTGCCACATTCACACATTGAGCCCTAAAATCCTGCTCACATAGTAGAAAAGCTGTCAAGGTGCAAATCTGTATTCATCACACCCATCTTCAAAAGAAGCTTGTCTGCATCAGCACAGCCTCTTTGTGCAATGAAATACAACCCAGCAAAAGTTATTATCTTTTCCTTAACCACGTAAAACCAACCTGACAGACATTCTTACTGGTGACATCAATGCCCGGATTTCTGCCAGCCCTGGAAGTATTGTTTGCCATAGTGGGCATGCATTTGCTTGGAGATCTTTATAGTAGTGGCCTAGTGAATTCTGAATAAGCTTGAAGAATTTCCAAACCCTAATTACTGTAAGGCTTTAAAGTGGCTGGATAAACCTGCATCATGTGTGTTCCTGTTCCCCACTTCTTCATGCACATTGTGGATACTTCTGTTGTGGGTCTAATATTCACCTTTTCTTTTTCTTTTTTTTTTTTTTTGAGAAGATAATGATTTTGATAACTCCAAAGAATTTTACAGTTGACTTTTTTGACAACTGAGAAGTGTTTGTACTAATACTACTTCTGTTTCAACAAGGAGTTATTTACGTACCAAGTATTTTTTATGAATGCAGCATTCATTGCTATAGTCCTTCCAGCTGAAGGCACAGGGTCAGGAAAAACACCCCAGCCTAACACAACATTTTATTTGAGGTTAAGTATTACAATGTTCTGTCCCAGGGAACTTTGGCACAAGTTAGGTTTGGAGCTCAGTCTCTTTGCCTGCCTAGCTTTACTTCTGAATGATGTGGCCCAGGTGATCTGCTCAAGGTATTTCCTAACCGTAGGATATGCTTTGCTTTGGCTTTATATTCCTGCATGCACATCCAGATACAAAACAGCAGTTAACAGCTGTTTATTCTTTCCCAGCTCACTCCTTGTAGAGCTCCTGGACACCTACATTCAGAAATGTCACGTTCATCAAGACACAAACCAACAAACCTGAACCAACACCTGTGTTCATAAAGCAGAATGTGCACTGGGTCAGAACAACTCAAGGGTATCTATCTATCTATCTATCTATCCATCCACCCATCCATCCATCCATCCACCCACCCACCCACCCACCCGTCCATCTCAGGAAAGCCCCTTGTGAGAAGCAGCAAAATCCAGCAGACAGTGTAGTGGCTGTCTTAAGAACATGGTCTTTTTTTCCCAGCTGAGCTGTTTTCCTTGTCTTCCTCTCTTCTAGTTTTCAAGATGAAGAACACTGATGCATGCTTGATTTTGGGAAGTGTCTTGAGATCTAAGGAATCAGACAATTTTTTGAGGGGAAACTATTCTGGAACACAAAAGCCTGGAAACATATGCAGGTGTATGGGGACTCATACATATTTTGATATAGGTGCATGGTTTCCTAGGCAGAAAAAGACAGTCTGCCCTAGCTCTGTGGTTATGTTGTCATATCAGGCTTGGGAATCATTCAGCATTTCAGCAGAGAACGCTGCCAACAGAAGGTGATCCCAAACAACTGCCAATCACATGCCGAGTGCCCACCCTCTCCCTCCTTAATTGCATTAACTACAGCCTTATTGACTTCTCAGACTTTGGATGTAAGACACAAAAGCTGGAAATTAAAGGAATGATTCACTGGCAGAAGCAAAATGCACATGGCAGCAATCTCATTCTTCCCCACCCTAATACTCATGCCCATCCCAATTTGAAAACATTATTCCAGTTATTCCAGGTCTATCCATTTACTGCAGGAAATCCGAAAGCATGTTCTTTTGACGGTTCTTCCCTTAGGCATCTCTGTCTCCTTGGGAGTTCCCTTGCCTTCCTGACAAGCTGTAAAGTCTGGATCCAAGCATCTGGATCTTGCTAATAAGCCATTGCTATGAACAGTAAGTTCACGTTGTTCTATGTACTATTCTGTATGCTGGTGCTGACACTGATTTTGTAATCCTTTTGTTAAGGATACAACTAGACAAAGGTGAGAGAGCCCTTTATTGGTTTAGAGGAGCATGTGAATATTAATAGCACATGACGGCCACACCGACTACCATCTAGCAACCTTGCCTATCTGCTGTCCTCCATGAACTTTTTCTATCTGTTGCAGAGTTGCTTTATTCTCCTGGGCTGCTCAGAGATTATAGAGACCTTTGTAAATGCTGAGTGTGTGCATCTCAAGGTGGTATAACCAGGTCCTGTGCAATGCCGGCCACTTCCCTGCATAGTGTACCGTAGTTTGTCCCCACAGTTGCCAATTTCTTCCCATTGGAAACCCTGTGGAGATTACCTAGGAAGATAGAGTCTGTCTTTTGGGGAATGACATAGAGCAGGTAGGCTGAGGCAGCATGTGGAACCACTGGGTAGGGCCTGCGTTTTGCATAACAAGCAAAGACACCAGCACAGAACCAGGAATTATGCATTACTCATCCTTCCAATTACATTGGCTTTTCTTCTCACCTTATGGATGGATCTTGCAATGTCTGTGGCTGCAGATATCTGATCTTCAGATGCAGATTGCACAATTGCTGTGGATATACTAGGAAGAAGGAGATTGAGGAATCTTAACACTTACGTTAGCAAATTCTCCTGTAGCCATGAAATCTCCTATCTTAGTTCAGGGCTGGGTCTCCTCTGTAAATTCACTGTACACGTTTCATTTCACCCTTACCAAGACCCTTCTAGCACTACTGAGAGAGAATTTGGCCATGGTACCAAGACCTGACAACTCTGAAACTGTAATGCTGACAGTCATCCCTTTGAAGTTTTGGGCAAGTCACCTTGCCTCACTATGACAATTTCCCCAGCTTTAAAAATGGAATAATAATACCTACTCATACAACTACAGTGAGTAGTTTCCTTTGGGCCTCTGAACATGTAAAGCATTCTGCAAGTGTTTATTAGTTGTTCTTACTAACAGTTATTATTATTATTATTTTGGGATGTGAGGACAAGGCACATTGTCAAGGTCCAAAATCCCATACTGGAGCTATCATGGAAGACGGTGATGGTCCTACAGAGGCTGTGCCTGTGCCAAGCTGTGCAAAGCAGCTCCAGCTGGTGCAGCCACCCGGTGTCATTCGGTACCATGCAGACACTAGCTGTGTCTCTAAAGTGTAGGTACATCATTGCAGACTGACTGCAGGATGGCAGTAGTGCTTCTAATTCTGAAGCAGGCACTGTCTCAGCTGGTGCAGTGGGTCTGCACCATTCTCCATCCCCTAATGCACATGTACTTAAGTTCTTCAGCTGTCTCACCAAAGTACCTTAAAAAAGCTGCCCAGGCAGATTTGTGTTATTGACTTGGGCCCTAAAGGTTAGAGTTTCTATATTTTGATATCATTCCAACTCATGCACACACATAACGGTGTCTCATGCTGAGTTTCATAACCACATAAAAGTATTTCAGAGGTTTGGCAATCCGGATTTTGTGAAACTTCTGTGGAACATGCAAATTTTTTTCTAGTCATGTTTAGGACACAATAAAGAAGCCAAATACAAGTTCCATGACTTGTTTTTCACAATACCATACCAAACAGTACCTATGGAAGAGCAGTGTGTGATGGGGAAATGTAGTATTCCAGGTGTTTCTTTAAGAGAAATAGTCATGATTTTTTTCCTTGTCTTTGCTGTACAGGAGATTTTTGGCTACAAAACCCTAGGCTGGCGGAAGGCCTTGTGCATTATTGGATACGTCTTGTCCTGTGGGGCTCTGCTGCTGGTGTTCTACTGGAAGCCTGAGTGGGACGTGTGGGCAAACTGCATCCCCTGCAGCTTGGAAGAAGCAGACATTATTCTGCTCAGAACAACAGTAGGTGCCTACTTTAATCTTTAAATCAGTCCCTAGTTAACTGGAAGATCAGTCAATTGGAAGGAATCCAGTTCGCTGAAGTCTTTTACATTGCTGATTTCCTGCAATAATATCTTGTGTTTACCATCATTCATCTCAAGAACTCTGAAGTATTCCACAAATTATGTGTAAGATGATGATTGGAATAGAGGGTAACAGCTGATCAGGCAACAAACTGAAAGAAATTGGGATGAAAAAAACCATAGTATCTGTAGTTTCAAGACTGTGTTATTTACTCTCAATCCTTCCTTCTATCTTTCACCATCCTTGTGCTTTCTACATTGCAGATCTGTGCTCCAGCTCCTAAAGCATCTGTTTGATGGGCAGTGCCCAGCAGAAACTTCTTCCCTCACTTGTCTGTCCTGGTGAACTTGCCCTTCTCTGCCAAAATTTACCCAGTGGGCCAAACCAAAGATTTATCTAGCTCTGTCCCCAGCAGTGTCCAACAGTGTGTGATAAAGGATCAGTACAAGGAAGAGGGCAAGCCTAGACTGCTTGTTTTCTTGGCTGTATGTTTCCGTTGTCCATCAGCATTTCCTCATGTCTAACAAGCCCACAATCTTGCCCTTAATGCTTTCAGGGGTGTTACACTGTGCTAGTAGTTTCCTGGTACAGAGTTTTATCTGTTGAGGACTGTACTGAAGCACAGCAACATACACAAACCCTGATTTCATTTAATGCAAGCTACTGCAACACTAGAAGGAGGAAGCTTGACTCTGAATCCCAGCTGAGCCTGAATACTCCAGGAGCTGGCAGGGACGGATTACTTCCAGAAGTTTGGTTTGTTCTGCTTCAAAGATTCCTGAACAATGGTGTTTGAAAAATGTGCAATTGCAAAATGGATCACTTGCTGACATTTATTTGAGCTGCCTTCTTAAATTAGCAGAGCAGCATGCAATTAAAATTCGCGTTTTTGAAAATCACAGATCTGCCTGTTGAATATTTTATGTTGAAACAATCTACATCTTAATAGGCTGGGCGTATGTTGGTTTGTTGTTTTTTTATTTTTTTAAATAAGCATATTAGGTTTAATCTCCCTTTTTAATCTTCAGTTCAGTTTTTATTTTTAATTACTTATTCTTGCATGTAATTTTAAATAGATTTGCCATGCCAAGCACTTTTCAAATAAATGAGGATTTAAAATGATCCTTTATGTAATTAAACAAGAATCATATTGTACGTTCTTGTTATCTGGAAGCTCTCTCCAAGTATGCTCTGGGCATTTGACAATTTCAGATTTTGTTCATAGTTCTTTGTATTAAAATAACAGTTTTGTTTGGTTTTTTTCCCCCTTACATTCTGATTGTCAGTTCTCAAATGTGATGGCTACTGCTAATGAGGATACAAATAATCTCATCAGCTTCATCCTTGCAGTTCTCTTTTGCTTCACTAGGAACCTTAATTCATAATTAATTGTCATCTCTGCAATTGCAATATGTGTCTATTAAATCACTTTTGTTATCGAATTTTGACTCACTTTAGTTCAAATAATGAGCATCTGTGTTATTCACTACTTCCCATCTCGATCTGCATCCCAATGTCTACTAATTCTGAAATTTAAATTAAAGATAAATATCAGAAAATAAATGTTATTCTACTAAAAATACCAGTTTAGGAAAAAAAGTGCACAAATAAATAAGACATATAAACATTATAAAAGTTCTTTTTTGAACCCTTAAATTAATCAAAAGGACTCATATTTGGTACAGAATCTTTTATTTTCTGTTGTTGTTTCCAAATGAAGTTTAATAACTCTGCTCTCAGAACCTGGCTGGCTGAGGTAAGCAGCTTTTTTCATCTGCCAAACTGCTCACATGCTGAATATATAAGTCTATAAGTCAGTCTCATAGTTGACTCTAGTGCATGTGGTTCAGTGTTCAGGACTGAAACTTAACATGAGGGTAATTATTACAGTAGTTGCTCTAGTCTCTAAGACTCTACTACCAACAATAGTTATCAGGCAGTTCCAATGTTGGACTTATTTTATAAAAAATAGTCAGATCATGAATTCAGTTTGTGACAAAATCTTGTCTGAGGTACCATAAGGGAGGCATGGTGCTAACACACTTGTTCCAATGAAGTGTTAACACAGGAATGATTGTGAAAAGGTATTGGCACGTAACATCCATTTTGCAGTCCTTTTGATCTTCCCTGTACAGTATGGTCCCTGCATCGCAGATTGTCCTGTACTGTTTGCCTATCCTAGATCATGACCAGGGTGTTCACATTCAGTCCTTATCAACCAAGCACCAAACCTGTGGTCAGTGAATTATTTGCAATACTCACATTTGGACAGGACCGTGGTTCTGCTGATTTATCTCTCAGTCACAGGTGCTGGGAGGCCCCTGTTGGTTAGTTCTTTAAGAAAGCTGGAACACTGCTCTAGAAAGGCCTACTGTAATCATTCACTCCAGGGTGATAGTGAGCTTGGACTGATGTTGAGGGAAATTGTGACACTTCTCTTTTGTATGCATTTAGGATGAATTTCGGATTTATTCTCGTAAGACTGTGACATGGATCTCTGTGTCTGCACTTATCAAAAGTAGATCAGATTGTCCAGCCATTGCTGAGGAAGACTTGATCTTCAGCAAAGCCATAATGAAGCCAAGTTTGCAAGTAAGTAAAGGGATTTCCTGCAGCATCTGGGACATTATAGCAAATGTCAGCCATGCTTCATAGAGTAAAAGTTAGCTGTGAAACATATCCAGCTAAGAAACTTGTAGCTTGATGAACACAGTGAGCTGTGGAAAAACAAGCTGGAGATTTTGGAGTACTGTACTCACCTCTGTACTTACTCCAAGGTGGGTTATCAAAAACAATCCTCACTACTCCTGAGAGAAGACCTACATTATAAGTAAGAGAGCTTCAAGACACTGGGATTGTTAGTGAAGAATCAGTGTTACAAATCAAAAACTGATTCCTGGCATAGAAATCAACGAATTTAGGAGTGGTTGTGTATCTGCAGAGAAACTGTGAGGAACTGAACATCACAGCTCCCACAGGAAAGTGAAAACAGGGATGAATGCAGCTGAAGGGGAATCGAACAGAAAAGTGCCTAGTCAAAACTGAATCAGTATTTCCGAGAAATGTTTCATCAAGGAGGGTCTGAAATGCATTTTGCTTTCTTGCCTTTGTATGCACTGATTTGTGCTTTGAGTTACATTTGCTGGAGTCAGGTCTTGCATTTTTGACTGTTCCTGCAAAAATGTATCCTGGTGTCTTCCAGTTCCAGAGCTTAGAGATCCCAGTGAGGCACTGGGGAGAAGGCACATGATTAATTGTTCCAAACAGATCACAAGGTGCTTCATGAGCTGAGTAAATATAGTTATCTCCATTTTAGAACAAGTACTAGATAGTTCAGTTATATGTCTTGCTTAACATATGTTAAATTGGTGTGAGCAATAGGAGTGCTAATCTCTGGCTCTTGATTATAGATACTAAATCACTGCACCACGGAACCCATAAAAGAGCTATATTCCCTTCCAGGAAACAGATTTCTAACTTGTTAGCATTTATTTTTATATGTACAGCAAAGTTTAGTAGATATTTCCATTATTAACCTGGCTTTAGCTAAACAAAGCTGTTGCTATTGCTGCTGTTTTGTGTGTGCATGTATTAATGTACATAAGAAAGTTTAGTACCAGCTAGTTTAATCAACTGGCGCAGTATGAAAATGAAGACTGGTTTGTAACATTCTTCAGAGGATTGAATTAGTATCATAAAAAAGCCCAATATAACCCTCAAATAGTAGGCCCTTTGAACAACACTTTCGTATCAATCAAGACGTCTAGATAGAAAAGAACAGATTTCAAAGCAGCAAAGAGCAAACAGTTTAATCCTTCACTAGCAATTCAAAAGCCCCTACCTATATGTCAATTATAAAACCTGTTTGCCGTTTAAACTACCTAAGTCCAGAGAGTAATGTGTAGTGCCGAAGAGCTGTCTGAGGACCTGTTCCAGCAGCAAGTTGAGTCCCTCATTTCCCACTCCAGTTTTTAGCATTGCAAATATTGCAGCTCCTATTGCATGAAATTCTAACTACAGACCTCTTGTTAGGTTAATGACTGTCGTTATAGCTCCATTTTGAGTCAGTATATGAGTTGAGTATAGATTTCATTGGCCTATAATAATGCTTATTGCACTGGGCAGGAATGGTGCCCTAGAGCTGATTTCTTTATTACTTATGTGTATAGGTATATAGTATTGCCTTCTCCCAGCTGATATGAAGCCCCATTATCTTTAATAGGCTTTGTTATTGTTGTGCAGGACAGGGTAGACTCCTTTTGCAAGTTGTAAGTGGCAACGCATGTTCCTAATGAGTAACAGCTCTGCTAGGGGTTAGCAGTAGCAGTGACTCAGGAAGTATCCTGCATTGGGCTTTTTTGTCTGTTGGCCTGTCTGTTCAGCTGAAGGGCTCAGCACATTGCCTGCAAACTGTTCAAAGCCCCCTGCTTTCCTCAAAGACAGACAGAAGATAAGGGAGTTGTTAACTGAAGATGGGCTTTGACGCCTGCCTGCATATCCACCACTGCCTTAGTGATCTCCATTTTGTGAATTGAGAGTGAGGACTGTATTCCTGGCTTCACAAAATGGGGAGAGAAGAATGCTGCTTTGTATTTGCTTGACCTTAAGATCTGTAAAGCTTACTGGAACCTGCACTGAAGTAGGGATCCCACTCTATATCATAACTAGAGAGTTAACATATGCAATCCTGTCTTCTCTCCCTCCCTGCCACCCATATGATTTTCTTTATCTGTGCTTGACCCCAGTGAGGATGCCTAGCAGAGATTTGTGAGCAGGCCTGGGAGAATTTTTGTTTGCTATGTTGAATATATTGTTGTCCCTGTTTTGTTTTACAGGTGAAAAGTATCCAAGTACAAAAAATCCGCTATGTTTGGAATATCTATGCAAAGCAGTTCCAGAAAGTTGGGTGAGTTCAATGCCCTGGTTACACGAGTCTACAAGGAAGTTGAGCTTCTTTGTGAAAAATGTCCTAAGGAAAACACTCCCTTTATATTTTAGAGCCCTAGAAGACGACCACACTTGCTCAGCTATACATGCCAAATTTGGATCTGGTCTCACCTGCTATGAACAAAAAGTCAGGTACACATTTTAAAATACATGTACTCAACATACGGATTTCAAAGAGATGTAAATTTACTGCTGTTGGTGCACTTCCCTTGAGTTCCTTGTCTATCCCTTAATATGCGCATAATTTTAGATGAAATGGCCATGCATGAAAATTGAATGAAAATTCAACTCTAGAGAATGTTGTGTATTCCTTGTCGAAGTTTTTGAAATATCTCAGTATTCATCACTGTTACTGCTCTCAAATGTCTTGTAACTAACTCTCAGCAGTTCTTTTCTGATGGAAGAGAAAGTCTCCATGAGACAGTGCAGATAAGTTGTATGTGTGCTTCTTCAGTGAGGCTCTATGTAATTGTATTGAACTTCTAAATCAATTAGTCCTGGTCATGGAATTTATTCTCACAAGCTAGTGTTTCATTAGATGATTTACAGAATACGTATTCCTGAAACTGGTAAATAAAAAAAACATATTCATTTGATTGAATACTGAAAATCAAGCTCCTAACCTTAGCTCATGTTAAATCTTACCTTCAAATCATCCTTAACTTTATGCAGAATTATTTGGTTCTAGATCATTTAGTTTTAGGTGTAGAATTCCTTTGTTTATGGTGCTCCACAGGAATTTTTGTGTGATGGAAATATTTGCTTAAAAGGCAAATTACACCTCTTGTCTGTTTAAGTAGATTTCGCTGGTACAGTCATCTTTTCTGACATAAGCACTGAAGGAGCACTTAATTTTTTTTCTTTTTCTTGGAGAAAGATCCTCACAGCCTTTAAACTGGGATCTATACAACCTGTAGGACTATTGAAAGCTGCAGCTTCTTGAGTGAGCTACACTGTCTCTATATTATCTGTAAGTGTTGTATCTTTATCCTGTACAGGAGACTTATATGTGGGCCAAACACTATTGATGTTCCAGTGATCCCTATTTGGAAACTACTCATCAAAGAGGTGAAACATTTCTGTTGCTTTCATTCTAGGCTACCTGGGGAAGCTGAGTGCATATAGATTATAGTGGATTCTATGTCTGAATTAGCTTCCCAATACTGACTCGTCAAGCACGCTCCTTTTTCAAATCCTGTTTAAAGCTGTTTCATGAAATGACTGTAAATTAATTTATTCTCCATTGTCCCCTATCCTTCATCCCCATGCCTGTATGGCTGCTTGGTATTTGTATGTATCTGTGTCCTGGGAGCTCATTCTGTTGGCCTTACAAGGGTCAGTGAATGTTTACAAGCTGCACTGGAAATCAAACCTTCCAGGCAAAGGCTGATTGTTAATCAGCAGAGATAAAGTGAACAGCAGTAGTTTGTATATGTCTACAGCTGCAGGGAGATCCAAAGAGCTCCTGATTCTGGGCATAGCGCTATGTAAAGGATTGGTATCTTTTTTGGACAAGAACTGGCTATATGTGGCCTAAACAGTGTTTGTGGAGATGTGCCTATGGTATGTGAGCTCCATCCTCATGGCACAACCTGCTCTTCTCTCACCTTTTCTACATTTCTTTTAAAGAAGCAAGGAAAACAAGGCTTGGCCTGAGCCATTCACACCCCAAATAACATCCTATTGGTCCTATTTGGCCCTTCTGTCAGATGGAGATGGTCCAATCTGATTACACTGAAGTCACTGCTAACAAAATTAGAAAGGGGGTTGGGAGACACAACACTTAACTCAATAGCTTTTATTCCAGCCCATTTCTAACAGGATGGACTGGGTGGGTACACTGGAGCCATTTAAATGTGGCCAGGTCTTGAGTATTGCTTTCTCTCCAAACAGGTCTTAAATCCATTTTACGTGTTCCAGCTGTTCAGTGTGTGTCTATGGTTTGCTGACGAATACATGGAGTATGCCACTGCCATCATAATCATGTCTCTCCTCTCAATTTTTTTGACTGTATATGATCTTAGACAGGTAAGACACCTCACCTTTTTCCACCAAGAGGAAAGGCCAGGATGTTACAACATGCACACATACAATGCTATGAAAGTTACTCAGAGGTTTAGTCTTACTACATTGTGTAGCAGCAGGTGCAATAGCCTGGCTGCCTAGTCATACTCTCTGTGTAGTTCTTTACCCGCACCCTCCCTTCCCCATTCCAGTGCTTTGCTTTTCAACCCTTTACTACACCTTCTCCATAATTAGGGTGGGAAATTTCATTCTCTGCATGATTGTATAGTTCCTGGCAGGGCCAGACCACAGTTTCTGAGGGCTCTTATAACCACAAATAACGAAAGGGAATAATTGTTAGTGGATGAATTGCATCATGTAAGTAAGATGTAACACTTTTGTGTATTCTCCTTTAATTTATAGCAATCGGTTAAACTGCACAGACTGGTTGAGTCTCATAACAACATCATGGTCACTGTCTGCAGAAATAAGGAAGGTGACTCCTGTACGCTTCTTTCTTCAATGTGTTTCATTTCTATAGCAAATTATGTCAAATCCAAGAATGTATAGTATTAAATTCCTTCTAGAGCAGTTTCCTCTTCTTTGTCTCAGCTCGATTAACTGTCTTTTGCAGATTGGGTTAATTTGACTAGAAGTATGTTATGGCACATCAGTCATATTCATAACTGATTGAGCGCAGCCTTAGCAAAAAAATATCAGGAAAAAGATGTCATTTTTCTTAAAGCAGTGCTGACAAAGCCAACCACATAGCTATTAAATGACTGTGAGCCCACCTAATTTCTCCATGCGAACTCAGTTCATTGCAATGGTATTTAGAGCACAATTAAAAAAGATGGAGTCAAACTAAGAAACATAAATCCAAGCTTCTTCAGTTAGGCCAGCTCATTGGAACAATAACCATTGTTTAGGCTTCTGGGGACATAAGAAGGAACTCTGCAGTTCAAACTGATTCCTAGGCTTTTCTAAATGTTGCAGATTGTATTCTTAGGTCCTGCTTGTGATCCTTTGTTTATCAGCTATTATAAAGTGACAATCTATTTGGCAGGTAGTTCATTGTATTTTTATCCTTTACTACAGAGAAATATATGAAGCACAGTTTGCATTACATGTCACCTACAGGTTTCCAAGAGCTGGAATCACACCATCTTGTTCCTGGAGATATGCTGGTTTTGAAAGAGGGCAGGACCCTTTTGCCTTGTGATGCCATCCTGATCAGCGGACAGTGCATTGTAAATGAAAGCATGCTGACAGGTACAGCTCATTCCTCCCAGGTTTGCCATCAAAACTTCATCATAGCCCTACGGCTTCAGTCAGTGACACAGGATATAGTGTTATCATATATCACCCTTGTCCATATCTAGACCAGAAGGGGATTCTTTCAGGTGTTTGCTGTAACAAAGACTGAATTGTAGTTAGACCCAGCTTATCTAAATAGACAAGATGGACTTTAGGAAGGGCAGTTCATCCTTTTCTTCCTTTCTAGGAAGGATCCCTTAGGAAAGGATCGTCTGGTTAGAAAGGAAAGAGTGGACACTGAAGAGAAATGAGCAGAACAGGAGAAGAAACAGTAAATACAGAGCAAAGCTGTTCCCACACAGGGCCCATGGTTGACTCAGGCTGTAGGGGTTTTGCTCAGTCACTGTATGTCTGTCTCATCAGTGATCACTGCAACATCTCCAACCTGTTGGAGTGTCTGTCTGCCCTCCGGATACTCAGCCTCACGTTCACGTGATGGCAGTGGAAGGCATACCATGTGGGACAGTTCACTGCAAAGCAGGATTTTTGGTACAGATGCTCATTGTTCTGTCTCTTGTATTTAAATTTGATCTTGGTCTGAATTGAACTGAAACCCACAGTTCTGAAATTTCATGTAAATGAGCAATTCCAGAAACCCTTTTCATTTAGAAAGTTTCTGCTGTCAGAAAATATTTCTTGTGCTTCACCTTAGTGTGTCTGCTCTGACATAAATAGAATATTTGTCAGCTGTCAAGCATTGAGCTAAAGGCTCTCCTTTTACTAGGAAGGGGAAATAGGGAATGTCAGGTTTAATCTGCCTAAGGGAATAGTGCAGTCACCTGCACATGAGGTTCAAACTAGGTAAACAACTTGTGGGCATCAAGTGGGGTCATGCAATACCAGTTCAGGTTTCTCTTCAAGCCTGTATCTACAGCCAGGGTCTGGAGTCCTTGGGCTGCTTTCAGATCTCAGACTTCATTCTCAGATGAAGCTGTTGTCTGATGCAAAGGAGAGCTTTTCTCTGGTAGAGAATATATGCTTGGTTGGCTTCAAACTCGTATTCCCTCTGAAGATGTCACAATATAACATTTCTCTAAACTGTTTTCTCTAGTAAATACCTTTAACTTGCCATCTGGATGTCTAGATACTGTACTTGTTTGAAAGCCAGCAGGCTGATTTTAAGGTGTATTGCAGTTTTCCTCATCTGAGCTAATCTTCCCTAGGGGAAAGTATTCCTGTAACAAAGACCTGCTTACCCCAAGCTGATAACTTCAAGCCCTGGAGAATGCACTGTGCAGAGGATTACAAAAAACACGTCCTCTTCTGTGGAACAGAGGTCATACAGACCAAGGCAGATGACAGAGGAGCAGTGAAAGCTGTGGTGCTGCGGACTGGTCAGTCAACACTTAGGTTTGCTTTTCCCTTCATGTCTTTTCTTACTGGAAGAGTCTGACTTAATATGCCTAGTCACATAAAGGTAAAGGCGTTAATCCAAATTCATAACAGTCAGATGGAGAATCAGTAACCTGGGGTGGGCTATGCTATTATTATGAATTGTTTCCATTTGCTTGGCATAACTTCTACAAAAAAATCTGGCATATGATTACAAGGAAGAATTTCACTTTGCTCCTGAGACATTGAAAAGAATCCTCCTCCTTCAGACAAAAAGAACTTTTTCTATATTCTGCAGAGTAGGTCACGTACACCAAAATGAAAGATCTGGGCCTTTTTTCTGAATTTACAGAAATCATGAATCATTTTAAAGCCCTCCATTCTTTGTAGGGAATATTTGGAAATATTTTCCCCTTAGAATGATTTTAGTTTGTCTTTCCAGGTTTCAATACAGCCAAAGGGGATCTGGTGAGGTCCATTCTCTACCCTAAACCCATGAACTTCAAGCTTTACAGAGATGCCTTCCGGTTCCTGATGTGCCTCATAGCATTTGCAGCCATTGGAATGATCTACGCAGTGTGTGTATTTGCACTTAATGGGGTGAGTTACTAAGTGTAGGAGAAATGGTCACACCCAGTTTCAAGAGACTTGAAACTTTGAATGGCTTCATATACATTTATATATGAAAATAAGGTCCTTGTAACTCTTTTTGCCTTAGTATATGAGGACCTTTTACAATGTAGTTGAATTTGTGACAGTACAGAAGCTCTCATACATTCAATTCCAAGGTGCGAAACCCCACTACTTCCCAATAGTCATTTCTTCTGAGGTCTAAACAGATCCTATGCAAGCACTGCATGTCTTAGCAGCAGCATTCTGTACACCAACTGCTTCGCTGTGTTGCCTGCCCAGTGCTTGCTGATACATGTAATTATCAATGCACGTAATGAGCATAATACTTTCTAGAGCTCTGAAAATGGAAAACACCAAGATCTTAGCACTTCGCAAGTAACTTTTAGAGTTTGTGTGGCACTTTTTGTATATTCCTAGAAAAATCACAAGTGAGTCATGGGTTAAATGGGACAGAGGCTGATATGTCATTGTGAAAAGGCAGCTTTAAAAGAACTTCAGTTTAGATCAAAGACCCATCTATCCCTGTCCACTGTCTCAGAGTGACCGGTGAAGGTGAGTCTAGCCAAGGTAATTAAGGCCTGTTAGTGCACCTAGGGCCCTGCCATATTGGTCTCTCAATCTCTGGAAGGTTCACCTGAAACTCTTTTAAAGACAGTTCACTCATTCTCATGCATCAAGGGCAAAGTAAGAAATAGTTGCACACTGTAAACAGTAGTTCAGCAATTTTAAAAGCCCAATTGCTTTAGAACTTCTTCAAAAACTTTCAAGAAATCATTTAATGCCTTGATAAATATCTGCCAATGTAAAGCCCAAGTCCTGAGTTGCAAGGCTGATTCTGCAATTCAGCTTTTGAGTCATTTTTCTCCTTTGGAATAATCTACCATCAATTGGCTCAGAAGATTAATCCCCCTCGGGATATCAAAGAAAGAGTCTTTAAGAACATATCACAGTGTCTGCTTTGCAGTTTTCATTTTTTTTTTTTTTGTTTAACTTCCCCCTTGTAATATGTAAAATACATGCTGATGTTA
The DNA here is from genome assembly GCA_013398125.1 of Aegotheles bennettii. NCBI lineage: Eukaryota > Metazoa > Chordata > Aves > Caprimulgiformes > Aegothelidae > Aegotheles > Aegotheles bennettii. The sequence continues at coordinate 202,118 of VZRW01003529.1, forward strand.
TCAGAGCAGCTGAAACTGTCTTGTCAGACTGGTGTAAGATTCAGTTACATGATACACTAAATGCTTTCTCTTCTGTGAGTGTGTTTATCTAAAGATGGCAAGTGCTTCATTCTAACATAAAATAGATACAAAATATTATCAAACTGATGCCTTCTGTGGCTGAAACAATATCAGTGAAGTTAGAATGAGAACATGATTGAAATTCAGCATGTCAAGATCAGCATGATTTATGGTCAAAGTCCCAAGCTCAGAAGCAGTAATAACTCCATGATGGTTTGCAGATCCTTCTGAACAGCAAATTGGCTTTAGTTTGCAGTGTCTCAGTTCTGGGACCCCAATTTGAAATGCATTTAATCCTTTAGCAGTGATATCAGCTACTAACAATAACAGTGCTGACATTCAGCATTCTGGCAGTCAGTTTTACACTGACCTCTAAGCTCCCAAATTAGAGATTGCTTTTAGAAGTGTAACTTTTACTTCCATGTCTCTTCCCGAAGGTAAAAGCAATTTCCTTTCACAACTCCTAAAACATAAGGTCAGAAGAAATCATTAGCTTATACGTTCTGCCCTCCTTTTCAGCACCATCCCATGTGCCTCACCTGTCACCCTAACATGGAGTCTAGAGCTATGCCTGTAGACAGATGGATGAATGCCCATATATATAGCAGATTCTTGTGTGCTGTATCATGGGAAACTGGGTTTGACTGAGGGTGTAATAACCTAGCTGGCTCGTTTGAACTCATGTGTTTTGGATCCTCCAAATATGTTGGACTCTGAGCTCTACCTGGCAGGTTTGTTGGCCTGGAGAATGAAGAAAGGCCTGGAGGCTGCTCTTTAGCATTCATGTAGCCTTAAAGCCTTTGATTAAACCAAAACAATTAATTTCTTACGGAGATGAATACGTGATGGACCACAGACAGAAAACAGCACAGCCTGAAACACCAGCAGTGGAGGGGAGGTGGGATGAAGAGGTGTACACTCAGAGAGTCCAAGCAGCACTCCTTGGCACCCTCTTGCTGATAACTGCCTTTGGTTTTATGTCAGGAGGAGGCAGGAGAAGTGGTGAAGAAGGCTTTGGATGTTATCACTATTGCTGTCCCTCCAGCTCTGCCAGCTGCCTTGACATCAGGGATAATTTATACCCAGAGAAGGCTGAAGAAAAAGGGCATATTCTGCATCAGCCCACAGAGGATCAACATGTGTGGACAGCTGAACCTCATCTGCTTTGACAAAGTAACTGCTATGTGGTGGTTACTCCCTTACTAGTAATGGGAGCCATGCTAGGGGTGGGAGCGTATGGGTCTTGAGCAAGCATTTCCATTGTATTTCAGAAACACACTGACAAATCTTGCATGCTTAAGTTTGTGTTGATTGAACAGACACTGTTGTGAATTGTTGTTTTTCTTGGAATCTAGGAATTGGCTGGTAGCACTTTTGCTCTGCACTGTGCTGGCATTTTCTGGACAGTAACTTCTTAAAATAAGTCTTGCTTTTTATTCCTCTTGGAGCTCTCATGTGGGAAGTTAATTTAAATGTACGTTTTAACTTAGACTGGCACCTTAACAGAAGATGGCCTGGATCTTTGGGGCTTGCTGCCCTCTGAAAGAAATTGGTAAGGCTCCTTGACACACGAATAGCATTTAAATTTGGTGGGATAGTGACTAGATTTTCCTCATAGACAAATGAACAAATCTGAAAGACAGTTAATGTTCAACAGCAGTTTGAAGTTCCCCATGTTTAGATTTCCAGTGTTATTTCTATAGCCTCTGGAAAATGAGTTTGTTGCCTCATCCCAGGGTTCCTGATGCACATGAAGAGATGCAGCCACTGTCGTCAGCATTTGGCACAGCATGCCCAGGTGGGGTAGTCTGCAATAGACACGCTAGGTTAGATCTTAAGTGGTGCCCCACCCCTTTATGACAAGAAGTCACTGATACCCACAAGATTGCAGCTCAGTTCTTTCACTGCCAATATTCTTGCCCATTTATGTCCTTATAGCTCAAGAGTCATTACATAAGCCACAAAGAAGATATTTTATAATAATCTGTTCCTCCATCCATTCCAATGGACTCATTAACTATGCAGAATACACCTGAGCATGTGTATCCCAGCCTTTAACAGGTGCATGAGAGATAGCTCTTGGGAGAGGACAAGTCCCCAGAAACATGCTTATGGTCTGACAATAGGATAGTCAGCTCCCTGACTAAGGATTTTTTTTTCTGTTAATCATATGTTGTTTGGTGTTCTCAGATGATAATTTTTATGTTCTCTTTTGCATTAGCTTTCAGGACATTCACAGCTTCCCTGCAGAACACAGCCTGCCTTGGGGCCCAGTGTTCAAAGCAATGGTGGTTTGTCATTCACTAATTGTTTGGGAGGGCAAGATCCAAGGAGACCCACTGGATGTGAAAATGTTTGAGGCCACTAACTGGGTAAAGCTGTACTTTGTTGTTATGCAAATAGTGGTTTGGAGTTTCAATGTTCTCAAAGAGGAGAAATGTCCCAAGCCCTCCCATGTAGATAGCCACTTCCAACACAGAAGTATAACAGCTAAAACCCAGAAGAAGTGCCCCATGCTCAGGTTTTGGAAAGATATTCCTTGCTTCCGCCTAAGCTTTCACTTATGAGTACTTTGAGTACGTAGCTCATTTGACTGGAAATAGTGGATATCATGCAAACCCTGCTGGGGTATCAACTCGGACTGTGGCTGCTGCCAGATAACAGGAAGTCCCAGATGTGATTTATATGCAGATTAAGACTGCTTTTACAGAGCATGTAATGGACTTCTGCAAGCTTTGAACTAGATAAAAGATTCTGACCTTTTTGTTAGAGTTCTGTAAATGTGGAGATATTTCTATCTTCAGGTTTGAAATCCCATGCTGCTGTGAAAACACTGCTTTCAATTTCTGTCCCATTACCTACAAACAGCCATCAGTGTTGCTATTTACTGATCACTTGTGGAGCAGAGGAGGGAGGTGTGTGTGGGGGTGGGGGTGAGGGGGACAGAGGAGGAAATGAACATTTATGAAAACTGAAAGGCTGCAAATCTGAGATTGATAAGAGGAAAGCAGCTCATGATTACCTGGTGGAAGATATAGCCACAAGCCATAGCTGATGCAAGATAAGAGATTCAGGACAGGATTAGCTACTTAAAAGGGTGGCAACATCTATACTTAACACCTGTCTGTTTTGTATCTGCAAAATATGTAAAACAGTGACGTTTCAAGGAATAAACTGTCCAGTAATGACAGGAGTTAAAAAGTGTTTTTCCCCAGGGGCATCACCTTCCCATCTCAGCCTTGGGCAGACACCCACCAAAGTTATGAATTAAACAGGAATGATCCTGTTAATTCTTACAAAACATGAATAATCATGTGCACTTTGAAACCATGAAATATTTTTGTTCCTCACAGTCATATTGTGATGATTAAAAAACCCAGCTGATTTGTGGAGTACTTCAAGAGCAGAGGATCCTGCTCTTATTTATTGTTTTCCCATTGGATCTATGTTCTATCTAAAGATTTTGCATGTTTAAGTAGGTTGTAATGAATAAAGGATTTATTCTCAGTGAGAGGACATAATCTGTTTGCTGTGCAAGAGCACAGCAGCATCTTAGTGAAGCTGGTGAAGCTCTGGATTTGATTGCCAAGGGAGGCTGTTGGTTTTCCATTACTGGAGCTTTTTAGTGTGAGATCAAACTCTCCTCAGGAATGAATAAGCTACCTTGTTTGAGGGAAGGAGGAGCTCTAAATGATTCCTTCATACTTCTTTCAGCTCCTTTCAGCTCTACTGGTGCTTTGATCTGAAAGTTTTTTGTCTTTCAATACGCAGGTGATAGATGATTCCAGTGGACACAAGATTGAAGGTCGAGAGTCCACACTTGCCACAGTTGTTAGACCTGGGCCTAAAGCCAGCAGTGTAAGTTAGTAGCAGGATTCACATTCATGGTCAAATTAAACTGTTGCTGTAAGAGCTACCTTACAGTAGAGAAACACTTGGTTGTCCTACTCTTCCACACTTAGTCTTTCTTGAACTGCTTGCAGAGAGATTGCCTTGCTCTCTCTGATTAAAAAGAGATGCCTGGAAGAGCTTGCTGCTCACACTAGAAGCAGAAAGATGCTGGGTGACAGATTGTGCAGCTCCAGAATTTGCCTGTTCTGGTGGCTCGAGACTCAATCCAAACTCAGCTGGGTAGTGAAGATCTCTAAAAACACTCAGGACTGCATTGGAGTCCAGTAGCTGCTGTCAGACTGTTACTGGTGGCATACACCAAGGGGGGTGCTTTCAGACATCCATCTCCCTTTGCAAGACCAGTGTAAGACCTAGCAGAGTCTTATTAAAGAAACAGGACTCGTGAGTTCCTTTCAGGAAATTACATCCAATACTCTGCCAAAACTCTCAGTGAACTTTTCCTACTGTTTAAGCTAAATATTTATCTAATTCACTTGCTTTTCTCCTAGGCCCCTGTGGAAGGACTTACCATTTTACATCAGTTTCCATTTTCATCGGCCTTGCAGAGAATGTCTGTCATTGCTCAGGAAACTGGTGGAGAACAACAGGTCTTCACAAAAGGGGCTCCAGAAATGGTAGCCATGTTATGTAGAGCAGAAACAGGTAAGTAACATTTATAAGTACTTCCTAGAAACACGTATGTATAAGTGACTTCTGATGGTGCAAGGAAGTGGAAGGCCCAAATAAGATTTCTGGGTCTAAGACTATATTTCAGCCTGAAAAGTGAAAATCTCTCTGTTGTGCTCCACGTCTAAGGCTAAGCTCTCATACAGCCCTTCTTAGCAAAGGGCTCCTAAGAGATAAAACCAAGTACCAACTCTTGTACAAGGTGCACAGTCTCTGCCACAATACATATTTGAAAAAGTTGCCTACTGGTTCAGTATACACCAAAAAAAGTTTTCTTTTTTCTCCAAGACTTGGGGGGGGCAGATGGAAGAGCACAGCTCCTTTATGACACACTGGAAGAGGTTAAGTATTTGCAGAATAGTTTAGGATCCTAAGTGCAAAGTAGCAGAGGAGTGACGATGATTTTCTTATTGAGCAAAGTTCAGTTCGGCAGCTTTCATTGGTGTCCTTGGCTTACTGGTAGACTGTAGGTGTACCTGCCCTCTCAGACAGGAACCTTCTCTGCTCCAACACTTCCTTTTATTATAAAGCAGTCAAATGCCCTGATGAACTGCCTTTTTCTGTTTTGCACAGTCCCATCGAACTTTGAAAGCAAACTTCTGCTCTACACAACGCAGGGCTTTAGGGTCATCGGACTGGCGTGTAAATCTCTACAGGCAGGGAAGCAATCTGCTGATCTAACAAGGTAAGCCATAGACTGCTTCTTATCGCCACATTCCGCATGGGCTAGTGATGCCTCACACAGCACCATTACCACAACACCTCTGCCTAGAGCAGGGCTGTAGTATAGAGTTTTGTCAGATTTAGGCCAGATGGAATCTGATTTAAATCTGGATATAGGTCTGTCTGAGAATGGGTAGAGAGCACTTCACTACCCCATGCTTCTAGCACATGCCCAGAATCCTTACACATTTCTTAAGTTTGAATCAATGTAGGAAGTATAACTCTAGTATACTCTGAAGTCTAGCACACCCCTTCCTCAGTCCACCTTTTCTACCAATCTCCTTGCAGATTTATCCAGGCTTTCAGCTGANAAGCAAAGGCAGCAGATGACCTCCATTACACCATCTGTTCCCTGGTCCAGTCAAAGTCAGCAGACTTTCTGCTGCTGCCTTGGTCTAGTCCTTTAGCTTTCTATCTTTAACTCTCTTTAGTTACTAGAGAAGCTGTCAAACTCTTCTGCTATGCTCATGGTATTAGTTTTCCACAAGTCTCACACAAGAACCCCTACACATGAATCCATAGGCTTTTACCCAAATCCCTCTAGCTTTTGCTTGTTATACTCCAGAAACATCACTTCTAAAACTTTTGTGGTTATTTAGCATCTGCTGTCCCTTCTCTTTTACTAGCTGCAGGTCCTAATCCAGATGGGGCTCACTTGCTCTTTTGCAGGGCTTTTTGCTTTGCTGAAAGAGCCAATGACACTGAAGCAAAGTGCAAGTGGTTTGTTTAATTCTTGTGACAGGTGTCATAATAGGCCTATCTAACCCAATGAGCAAACGTGTGTGATATGGCCCAGATTTTGCAGTTGTGTGTGCAGTAACAGTATGTGTGATGTATATACTGCCAGAAGAAAAGAGAAAATCGGAGGTCAAACACAAGATGTGCTGTGAAAACAGTGACTGTTCAGGCACCACCTGACTCAGCTACTCTGACTGTCATGAAATTGTTTGGCATCACCTCCTCCTTACTACAGTAGCTAAAATAAGTATTTGAAATCTTTTCTTGTTTTCAGACTCTTCAGAGTCAACTTGTCTCCCTGAGAAACCTCTAGTTTATGACTCAGGGATTGGTTTGTTTACCAAATTCTGTTCTCAACTGCATGTGTTCAACAGTAAAAGAGGAAATAGCACAGGTGGAAGGAAAATGTAGGAGAGAAAAGAATTGGAGTTCCTGCATGCTGTTTGCTCAGGTTCTGCTGTCAAGAGTAGCAGATACATTTACCAAGGTGTGTTTCTTTTGTACAGTCCTCAAATGAGAAGGACTAGTGTGCATGAACTTTCCAAATCAGACCACTACATTTTGGGAATCCTGCAGGAAATTCAGGGTGCTTTTTCATGGTGGTTAAGGATAATGCATGAATGGAAAACAGTCTGACTTACCCATCAGGCTTCATGTTAGTATGGTAGGTAGGTCAAAATTGGCTCTTTTTTGAGTTGGTAATTGAGCTGGAAGAACTTGAGCTGGAAGCTGGCTATATACTGAATTCATTCTTCATAATAAGGGAAGAGAATAGAAGAATGAAAAATCAAGTGAAGATCCTCCATACGTGGCCAGCACCATTGCTGTCAGTGAGAAGCAAGACAGACAACCTGGGACTGCTGAAAACAAACAAGTTATTTTAATTCTTTTGAGTTAGATGGGATGCTTAACAGTTATGACTGGCTATCAGCAAATTCAATGCAAAACCAAGCCAAAGGTGAAAAGAAGAATTAAATCTGCCTGTCTGTTCTTCACTCTCAGGGAGGAGGTAGAATCTGATCTGACATTCCTGGGTCTCCTGATAATGGAGAATCGATTAAAGAGTGAGACAAAGCCGATCTTGGAAGAGCTCAGTGCTGCCCGCATCAGGAGTGTTATGGTCACAGGTATCTAAAAATTTTGGATTATTTATATGGCCATTGGCCCCAAAGGGGAGTTCAACAGTGTTTGAGTGAACAGTCTGCTGCTTTATTACCATCACTGGTAGGAAGGCACAGATATTTTTATCTTTCAGACAATTATAGTCCAAGAAGCTGAACCATGCAGACTTATGTCCCCGACAACTTCATCAGGCTATGTCAGATACCTAACTCTTAATCTGTCCCACTTTCACCACAGATCAGAGCCTTTGTGTTCCTTTGATACTTTCCAGTGAGTCCATTTGTCCTCACTGATAAGGTTATCAGATGGCATGCACAAAGACATGTCATGCAATATCCCCTCTTAAAGGGCCCCATGAAATCCTGCTGTCATAAATGAGCAGGGATGGAGCATGGATGCCAGGACAAATCACTGAACCTTATGACATCTGGTAACTCATGCCTACCAGTCCCTGTTTATCCCATTTTCTTTTTTTATGAAGGGTTGGTTTGGGTTTGTATAGGATAACCCCCTGGTTTTTCACGGTCCAAAGACATTTTTCTAGGATTCACACAGATCTTGTCTTCTTGGGCTTCACCCCTTACAGCACACATCCTACACTAAAGCCATCTAAGGCCAATTGATGAGAATCAGTGAGACTAATAGCAATTTAGCAGTTAATCCCTTATTTTTTTTTGTCTCAAACACATAATCTAGGAGCACATTCTCCATCTGGATTTCTTCAAGCTGAAGATGAAAATATTTCATTTCCAGATGAAAATATGTTTAATTATTGAGACAGATGTCATCTGCAAAGTTTTGATCTTTATCAAAAACTTTCTTAGGCATAGACACAGAAATTTTACAGAATTCAGGAAAAGGCTAACATCCTCCATAAACAATTCCTCATTGCAGAAATTTTTAGATAACACTTCCCTTGATTTTTCTAGGTGACAACATTCAAACAGCTGTAACCGTTGCCAGAAATGCTGGGATGATTTCTCCAATGAACAGAGTGATTTTTGTGGAAGCAAACAAAATTCCTGGATCTTTTTCAGCATCTATAACCTGGAAACCACTAGCAGAAAACAAAACTGAAGATTATGAAAGCCTGGTGAGCATATAAGAAGCAGGTGTTGTGCAGCAGGAAAACAAACTGAGCTGGAATGCTTTAAATAATGCAGTGGGATTGTGCTAGTACAACAGAAACCAGTCATTCACCATCTGCATGTCAGAATGTTATGTGCTAGAAAAGTGTTTAAAAAGAAGCATTCTTTATTAAAATGTACTCCCCTAGAGCTTCCTTCCTAGCATATTATCTTACAAACACATTTTTGCTAACTGCCTCGCTAGGTCTGAGAACAGCTTTGCAGAAACCCAGGAAAGATTTGTCTCTAGCCCTCATGCTTAGCTGATGCCAGTTTAAAGTGTGTTTCCTTTCCCTGCAAGATAAATTTGATTGATAGTATAGATGTGGAACTGCACTGAATGAACCAGCCCTGGTCAAGCAGGTAGAGTTAGTACTTCCCTGTACCTGCAGAATTAAAACACAGATAACTGCTGAGAAATTGCAGATGCACAGTGAAACATAGGCTAGCTATGTTAATAAATTATATTTCAAGCATTTCCATAAGGAAACTGAAGCGAAGACCAGTTGTTAATCTCTCCCTGAAGAGTATGACTGAAGGTGCTGGCCTGTCTCTGAGAAGCATTGCAGTCAGGCAGATGGCAGTGAATCTCTTCAGGGGGTGTTAAGGGGCTCCTTTCTACCAAGGCTCAGCCTGTGCAACATCTTCACTGTATTTTACTGCAAAAGACATGCCTAGCTATAGTGCCCGTATGCTCTCTCTAGCCCCACTCACTCACAGTGCAGCCCATCAGATTGGCACTGTTGCATAAATTCTATCAAATGTGGAGATGCTGGGGGCCAGTTTTAAGACATATGATGCACTCAGTTTACACTGAAATGAATGGCATTATATGCCTAAATCCCTTTACAAATCCAGGCAAAGGCAATGGGCCTTGAACCCAGGTCTCCTAGAGTCTTCACCAGTGCCCTCCCCATGGTATGTCCTCTCCTTTGCCTATAGTAGTGCTTGTGTAAATGAATGTAGTAGCTTTTGAGAGCTTGGGAGCAGCACTCGTTCTGTTTTGTTTTATAGGAGCATGACAGCCAGACTGAACGAAGAATCAGACCGGCACTGAGATCAGGACAATACCACTTTGCCATGAGTGGAAAATCTTACCAAATTGTAGCACAGCATTTCAGGCACTTACTTCCAAAGGTAAGATCTGGATTATTTAACTGGTATAGGCTTGCCTTTCAGCAGATTCAGACTGCCCTGATATAATTAGCTGAAAAGATCTGTACCAGGACATCTTTTGGGAGCAATTCTAGCCCTGAAATACTTATGGGCTGGATGAATGTCTGGTATTAATGTGTGGGGAAGGATCTGAAAATCCCTGGGTTTTTTCTGCATGTGAGTGAGGCAGACCTGCCTCATGGTGTGAGGATATGACTTAAAATATTTGTGTCATATGCCTGGCCCTTGCACAGCACTGATTCTGTCATGTTTTGGAGAACAGGAGAAAACATGGTATTTCACAGCATGCAATTCAGCATGACTTGTCTGTTTTATGGAAAGGATAGTCTCACGAATTCACTTCTAGTAAATTCCTGCCTAGTAATCAGTGTTCATCAGGTAACTCAAATGACACACTATTGTCCTCACTGTGATTGTTATTTTTGCAAAATACTAATTAAGATACCTTTTATCTTTGATCATCAGCCTTTCCTGCTTTGGAGTCTAGCATTAGTTGTTTCGAAATGTGAATTTTTGGTGGTTTCTAATCCCGGTTATCACTGAAATCACTGTGACTCTTACCTAAAGTTTTTTAAAAATCACTTCCTTCTTTCTCCTTACAGCTCCTGCTGAATGGAACAGTTTTTGCTAGGATGTCTCCTGGTCAGAAATCCAGCCTTGTAGAAGAGTTTCAAAAGCTGGAGTAAGTTCATAATAAGCATTAGGAGTTGGGAAGTGTTTGATGAATTTCCAGGCTTGAAAAGAGTATAGTAAGAGCTAGATAAACATAGCGTTTCATGGAAGTGCACAAAGCTGAAACTTCCACAGACATACAGCCTTGGCAATTAAATTCCAAAAACCTTGGCAATTAGATTCCAAAACCCACAAGAGACACTGAAGTTCATGTTGGTTTGGCAACCCATCAAAGACCTAACGCTTCCATGTTTCTGGGTTTTGTTTGTTCACATCATCCTTCATTCTTACTTCTTCCAGGCCTGAAGGAGGGGCACTTGTCTACCCAAGATTTTTAGAAATATCTCCCAGCACTGCAACTTCTCTGATGCTAGTGGTCTTTTCACTGCACTATTGCTGTCTCAGTGTGATGGGCAGTCTGGATTGGTATGCCCTGTGCTGCCTACAGTCACAGAGATGTATATGTATTCCTGAGTCCCAGGTGTCTTGTTGCCTGTTATTCAGCTGTTTCCCAAGTCTTTTGAAGCCCCCACACCCTCTTCTCAACTAACTAGCCCCTGGCTTTGTCCTGGAGTAGGGTAAGCTTTAGGCTGTTTCAGATTACCAGCCTGCTATGAAAACTCCAACCACTGTCTGGCCTCCCTGGACCACCATCAATGCCTCCCAGAGGGAACTGCCCTTGCACTGAAATCCAAGCCTCAGCAGTAAAAAACGCGAGTGAGACAGCTCTTGAGGCACTAGGCTGATTTTACTGGGATGCTGCAGATATAAGGATTTACTTTTAGGGCTCGTTATTTCACAAGGTCATTTCTGCCTCAGGGTTCAAAGCTGTCTCCAGATACCTGGTTAAGCTCATGTTCTCCTCTCCCTACTCCAGCTGCCTCTGTCACTCTCTGCCTGCCCCAGCAGATTCTGGCATGACTGAACGCCAAAGCAGAGTCCTCATTCATGTCTATTCCCAGTGAACATGAGGTGCCAATGCCTTCCTTTCTGAGCAGGGCTGTCACCATTAGCCCTTTCCTCTGTTACGATTGACCTTAAACCCAGTGAGGGTGGGAGGCTGAGTCCGTTGTAGTGAACATAAAACTTCATGCTAATGTATTCTTCAGTCTATCACAGCAGGAACTCTTTACTGTAGGCACATTTGAGGTGCATGCACAAGGCCCATGCACAGTCCAGAGTCTTTCACCTTTCCACAAGGGCTTTTAACAAAAGCTCACATGACTTCCATAAATGATTCACATAGAGGAGGTTCTGATTCCCTCCTGTTTATAGGTGTCACCTTCCCAGAACTGAACTGTAGGTCACTTTATTTTTCAGTTACTTTGTGGGCATGTGTGGAGATGGAGCCAATGACTGTGGGGTAAGTGAAAATTCTTTACAATATATTTATTTAAAAAATGAAAAATTAATGCAATGCCAGAAGAATATCCTAGACTGAGCACATGCTGGAGATGGGACTGCTCTGCTCATTCACAGAGCATCTGTACTGACACCAGTAGAGATCCAAGTCTGATCCCACAGTGTGGTCCTTACCATGCAAGAGCTGTCCTAAGCAGAGATTGTTGCAGTTTGTGTCCTTGAGGACTGATTCGTTTCCTCTGCAAAAAAACACCACAGGATTCTTCAAATCCTCCACTGGGGTTTCTGTCAACATCTTCAGTGTCTAGGGGTGGAGAAGACTGGGGTGAAGAGAAGTTTCCGTGGGGAACAGCTGTAGCCCTGCAAGGTTTTTGTAAATGAGCACTTTAGAATTACAAGAAAGTTTTTTCCAAAAGGAAGGGTCAGTGTTCAGGAGGGACTCATAACTCCATCTGGGCAAGTTCAGTTCACTCCATGACTTCACACATTCCTGTGGCAGTGAGAGCAATGTCACCTAAGCAGTAAAGCACTTACTTGGCCTAACACAAAGTCTCAAGGATTCTCCTTGGGGAAGTAAGCAGGGAACCTAGACTGTCTACGTAAGGTGTGACTGCAAATAAGTGTTGACAAAGGAGGCAGAGCCAAACCTGTCTTCTGCAGCTGGTAATGGATGGCTTTGGGGTCTGTAGAAAATGGACTTTCCCATGCTGTCATCCCCATTGTTCTTCTGGACCCAATGGCTCAACCACATCCCACTGGAGGAACCTTTTGGGTGGAGCACACACAGGGAGTGAAGAGGGGCTGCTGTTCAGAGAACACATCCTGTAATAAGGAGTCACTTGGCTGGCAAGTCAGTTGCTGTGTCTTCCTGGTTTGTGAGTGCTGAAGAAGAATGTGACTTTCAGGCTCTGAAAGTGGCGCATGCTGGGATATCATTGTCGGAGCAGGAGGCATCTGTGGCTTCACCTTTCACATCCCGAACCCCCAACATATCGTGTGTGCCAGAGCTAATCAGGTAAGCCTGAGTTTTTGTTTCCTATTACAGAAAGGAGACAGTTCCCACTCCCCTCGGATACTGGTGTTGGGTGTTCCCATCAGGCCAGAATGCACATATCTAGAGAAAAATAAATGTCTTTGGCCTTGAAATTACCTAGTTCCCATCTGAAATTCCTTTAAGATATATTAATTCCCCCAAAACTACAGGAGGAGGGTATCTACAGCTGAGCTTTATGGCATTAGCAGCATTTTAAATGCAAAAGAAATAGCAAAATGGACAATGCTCCATAAAGTTGAATCAAATGTCCACAAATCTACCTGTACACTGGTGTTAGGCCCTGCCTCTGATACCCTGTGCAAATGGAACACTAGCATCTGTTATGCCAGGGTCCTGATTCTGCTTACTGGGACAGATTATTAACCAGGGAGGCTGCATTACCCTTGTTGGATGTTCTGTGTTCACCACAGGAGGAAAGGGCTTGTTAGTTTGAACTCACTGAACAGCTGCTTGGCTTTGTATGTTTTTCCTCATGTGGAGTTGTTACCTGCACTATGGATGTCAGCAGGAAAACTTGCTGGGGTAAATTGTAGTCTTGGGAACACAGATGACTGCAATCAAGCCCTTTTGCTTGCAGCAAGATTTCTGCAAGTGAAGATTTTACTTTTCATTCAGGCCACATTTCATTTATTTCACTTCCCAGCAAGATACTGGCAGAAACTTCTCTACTTGTGACACACGCCGTTTTTTTTTAACAGCATTTTGAGAGGACTGGCAACAGAAGCAGACCCATCACCTAATTGCTGTCCCTTATTCATGTCTCCACATAGGGAAGGCCGTGCTGCCCTTGTCACTTCCTTCTGCATGTTCAAGTACATGGCACTGTACAGCATCATTCAGTACCTTGGTGTTCTCCTACTGTACTGGGTATGTCTTGGGAACATGTTGGCTAGAATTGGATGAGCTACTACTCCCCTGTAGGAGAAACATGGCATAAAAGCCACAATTAAACTAGGGTATGGAGCTTTACCTTATCTGAGCTGCAAACTTCTGCAGTGTGATCATATGGTCCTCCTGTACCCTTTGTTGAAAACTGGTAAGATTCTTCCCATTAACTTCAGCCAGAGGACTCAAGATCCAAGCTGGGCAAAAGGAAGGCTGAGATACTGGACAGTGTTTTGGATGAGGGCATATGTCTGTGAAATGGGAGAGTCTGGCGTAAGCATATGCTGTTGCAATTTATTCAGCATGTAAAGCATGAATTAACTTCATAGTAGGCAAAATCCCCTGGAGTGCCTTAAATCACTTTTGCATGACTTCTTCCCAAATAGAGAGGAGGGCTTTGCACTCAGAAGTCACACAGCATTGAGAAAGCACATCTCTTCAAATAGCCTTTTTTTTTATTATATTGAGTGAACTGGAAGCATCGCTAGTCTGAACAATGCACAAAACGAGAGCATTCACTGCAGGCCCAGTGATGACAAGTCTATTGGCAGGGTGGTGGATTGTGTGGTCCCCTTATCTGCTGAGTAGCGTTTCAGAACAGAGGAGCATTAGTTCCATGAAAATAATACGGCTTTCTGGAGATGATATAAACAAGCCCATGGCAAATGTCTGATTTGTGATTTTTTTTCTTTGTGTTCCTCTTTTCAGCAACTAAACTCCTTTGGGAATTACCAATTTTTGTTCCAAGATCTGGCTATTACCACTGTAATTGGTGTGACAAGTAAGCTCCTTAGTCATCCTATGTATTAATGAGAGAATGGTCTCAAATATTTTTCACCTTCTTGGAAATGCATAATTCTATGTACAGAAAGGAAGAAAAGAGACAACATAGAATATAGGATGTTTAGATTAGTAGAGGAGGCATCTTGTTTGAGAAAAGCTCTGAAATAAAATGGGTAATTCTTAGTGGTGCATTTGCTGAGCATGTAGGTTTTTGATAACTGGGATGTTATCTCTAGAAGGAGTAAAAACACCTAATGCAGTGGAAAGTCTATTCAGGCTTTTTCTTGTTGACTTGGGAAGGCAGGTTAAGAAGATACCTAAGGTTCTACGTCCAAATGAAAAAATGCAGAGATTGACTGTTCTGAGCCCAGCTTATATTTCAAGTTGTGTAGGCAGCAGGCAAGAGAGGAAGGAGAGATGAAAATGGAGAAGAAAGAAATGACAGATGTCAGACACTACAGAGCAGGAAGATGTAAGCCAAGAGCAGGCAAGGAAACCAGTGCTAGAGTGGAAAGGGGAAGACAGGGTTATTGAAATAGAGTAAATGCGGGGAGAGGTTTAGAAGCAGGAATGGCAAGGGCAGAGTCATGAAAAGCATATAACAAAAACACATAGCTGTTTTCCTTCCCTGCTGGAACACAGACAGCTGGAAAAGGCCTTGATTAAATCAAGACTAAAAGGGTCAGTCACAATGCTGGGTGCTGAAAGCTACCTCACTGTAAGTAGCCCATTTGGAGCACTACAACCAGGCTTTCTGTAGAACTCTTTTATTCAACATCTGGATAACTTTGTTAAACCTACGAACAGAGGAAAACCTGTTGAGTCAGCTAATGCAGTCCTCTACCAGCTCAAATAACCAGGCACTAAGTGCTTAGTCCAGGAGGATGCACAGAACGTGGGCAACAGAAAATCCTGAGCCACAGTTTACAAGTGACAGAAAGAGAAGGGGAGAGCTTGAGCATAACCTTATATCCTTCGGCCTGACAGTAGCCAAATAAAATTAAAATCCTACATTTTATTTTGCAAAAATGCATCATGGTAGTCAGATGCCATTAATTAACCTCTTCTGTGACCAATAAGATTTTGTAAGAAAACAACTCTGTGTTTTGTACTTGATATAGTATTTGTATCTATTATAAAGAACATTATAGACTGTAAGAGTTCTGGCCATTGATAACATTCAGTAATATACAGCGGCACTGCTTGTATTTTGGACATACTAGTGAACATGTGTGTGTGTTTCAGTGAGTTTCACAGGTGCCTATCCAAAGCTGGTTCCCTACAGGCCTCCTAGCCAACTCGTCTCGCCCCCATTGCTGCTCTCTGTTGTACTTAACATCCTCTTCAGCCTCAGCATGCAGATTTTCGGGTTTTTAATGGTCCAGAAGCAGCCTTGGTATTCCAAGACCAATATACACAGGTAGGTCACCTTCTTGGGACTCAGGGCAGACCTAGTGGGACTAGTCTGCATGATACTATTGATGAGCTTAATTACAGACCTGATCAGCAACTGCAAGCAGACCCTGTGCTTCCCCACAAGGCTCAAACACATTGACCAGTGTTGTCCACAGGTCCCTAAACTCTCCAGCAAGTCTGCTGTGCAGCACAGTGCATGTGATAAGAATGTTTCTGTTGAGGACAAAGAGGTGTATTTGCAGGGAAGACCGGGGTATCCAAGTAGATTTGAGCTCAGGCTCTGCCAAGTTCATCAAGCTCAATCCAGTGGGTAAGATTGAGGACACTGCCAATAGCCTGCATCCTTGTGACAGCAGGAGCAAATCATGGCTATGAGGGAGGTTTTCTCATAGTGGTAGTGGGGGAAATAGCCAGGATAGTGATCATTCACTGACCAATGTGACACTCTTTTTCAGTGCCTGCCTCTCAATGAACAACCACACAGAGAATTCTTCCACTGTTTCCAGTCTGGGGCTCCAGGGGGTGAGGGATGGAGCCCATGAGCAGATGGACAATGGCTACAAGAGCTATGAAAACACTACAGTATGGCTGCTAAGTACCATCAACTGCCTCATCGTAGCACTAGTGTTTTCCAAGGGAAAGCCTTTCAGGCAACCTATCTATACAAACTGTAAGTGTGGGGAGAGAGGGAGGGATCTGTGAGTAGGTCAACTGAGGAGGTCAGTTCGCTAGGAAAAAATTAAAATTTGACCAAAACGATGCCAGTCAAAAAAGCAGGAGCCTAATATTTGATTTCTAAATGACTAAAGGCTGCCTTTTAGTGGCATCCTATAACCAGCAGATTTCTGAGCTGGGCCCACACTCTGTGCTTGTGTACTGCTAAAAATTTGGCCTGGGCATTTGGATTTCTGAAACAGACAATTGGACTTTGATAAAAACTTCTAAGGAGTACCAGGAAGGTGGTGTATGCTGGCAGAAGCATCATGTTATATAAGGCAGCCTGAATAAGACATCTCAAGAAGAGCCAGAATTATGTGATGTCACTTTGCTTTAGGCTTTAGAATAACTCTGGAAGAGCCCTGTGCTTGTCTGCCCAAAGCATTCTGTTTGAGCAGTGCTTGAGAACTCCCATTCGGGGCATTCTTTTGGGCCCATCTCAGAAGAAAATGTACAATGAAATCTGCACATTTGCAGAGGCCCTATATCCTATTCCAGAATGAGAGACATTTAGCATTTGCTAACTCTATGACCAGCAGCTTCTTTAAAGAGGAAACATCAAAAAAGGCAGTAACTTCAATGAACTAGAAGTCTAATAGGTCTGTTCTGCCTCTGAAAGACTGTCATGTGAAGGGAAGATGAGCACATGTGATTGTGGCAGTTCTGGAAGTTGCAGTGAGGGGTAGGAGGGTTGTTCTTTGTGGGACAAATCCTTTGCTTTGCTGTTTTGGTGTAGTAATAGTGAGGAGGGTACATTCCTCCCAGATAGCAAAAGGGTGGGTCATCAGTCTTCTAGAACCAGTCAAAAGCAGAGTGAGTGAAATTTGGTGCATGCCAGCTGAAGAGAAAATTAATTTATCATTTTAATATTTGCCTACAGATGAGTAGAGCAATAGAATCTTTATTAGACTCTTTAGATCCTGTCTGAGAGCAAAGTCTTGATAGCACTTGAATTGAGGGCAGAGTTCCTAACGATATGAACAAGAGCAAGACCACATCCAGGACATCTTTCTGAATGATAGGAGACACTGAGCTCAGAGTGAGACTCACTGGAAGGTGCTAAGGCTTCTCAGATGTGAGAAGTCAGATCGAATGTTCAAAATACTCATTTGGCATTTTAAATCTCTGGCTACAAGGTTTGTCCCAGCCTCACATATGTCTGCTTGATTAAGTAAAACTGGTGTTTTACTCTCTTTGTTAAGTAAAACTGGTGTTTTACTCTCTTTGTTTTTCTTTTGCTAAAAGTTCCTTCCTATCTCATGGATTTTTTTCTTTTTTACTATGACACAGAAAATGATTACAATCTTCTGTCATAAAGATAAGCAATTGAGATTGCTCATAAACCTGTGGTTTTATTTGCTTGTTCTTATCCCTTCAGATATGTTCATACTGGTGCTCATAGGGCAGCTGGGCATTTGCCTTTTCTTGGTGTTTGCTGATATTGATGATCTCTACTCTAAGATGGATGTGAGTATTGTTCCAAGGTGGCTTTTCTTCCTTCTGTCAGTCCCGTTGTAAGTTCACTGGGATGGTCTTTAACAAAAGGCATAGACTTTTGCAGGGATACACGGCATGTCTAAAGACAAATCAGATTTAAAGTGATGGATTTTAGATGATGGGATTGAAGAACCTTCTGGAGATATGGTAGCTCCAAACTAAGATCTGTGAATTCTGACAGCTGGACGGCTGCATATATATGTTTGATTGTTTCAGCGCATTGTCCATGTCATCAACAGAATATGACATCACTAAGCTTACTGTGCTTGATATGTTGGTGGCTTGATAGTTGTGAAGCCAGGAGAAGAAAGGGGCTGGGCCCTACAAGTTTAAACTAACGCCCAATGTACTTTCTCAGGCTGTGCTGAGACAGTGCTACTCTGTACACAGATCCTCTTACAAACATCTGCCAGTCAGCGCGCATAGCAGCTCTCAGTTCTCAGTCACCAATATTTTCAGGCTCCCTTTCTAAATTTCAGACAGCTTACAGTTTCCTAAAGCAGCATTTGGGTTTAGGACAGTTGTAGCAAAAGACTGGTGGGGCTGTCATGGCAGTAGAGGATCTATCTTGATCCTTGATTAATAAATACCAATAGGGCTTGGCTTATTTACTCTGGCAGAATGCGACCTGGGAGTTGCCTTGTGAAAATCCATCTTAAGGGAAATGCAAGAGAAAGATAAGATCTACATCAGCCATAGGACAGGGTTGTCAGTGGACCTGGCAATTATTACGTTGAGGCTGGGAGAAGTTAACCTCCTCCACTGTCACACATCTTGTAGTAGGAGTCACAGGAACAAAACAACAAAAGCAACACACAGCTTTGTTTTCAGTACATTTGTAATCAGAACGATGAAGTGTGGTGGCTTTGACTGACAAGTACAGGACGTGATGCTGCTTCCAGCCCTGTATGTTTGTGTGACAGTTAGCAAGGGGATTTAGAAATGAAACATGGAAACAGAATCACAGACGAAGAGAATGGACCTGGGTTTTTAATGCGTAGCTAAACTCCGTGTTTTCAGAGCAGCGGCTCAGTCGGCAGCTCCAGTTAAAGAATCTTCCACGAGATGGCACTTTAAAGCAAGTCGTAGTCCTATCGTGGCCCGTGGTGACAGGCCATTGACAGCACTGCAGCTGTGAGGGGCTACAATGCCTTAAGGAAGAACTGCAAAACTCCCAGGCTGTCTGGCGGGAATACACTGGATTTGCTGAGAAGAGAAAAGGAGGGAGTGGCAATAAGAAATTCTGCAGTAGTCTAGCCCTGGAGAAACTGCTGATCCAAATTTTGGAGCTGAGCTGCATCTCCAAAATAAGCTGAGCTACAGCCAGAAAGCCAGTGCTGCCAGCTGTGGGGAGATGGAGCTGGGTTTGAAGCTGAAATACTCAGACTTCAGACTGTTTCCTCTATTAGAAAGAAAGGAAGCATTTAGATTGCCTGTTGGAGTTCTGGAGTGTGGTTTTCTCTGCTGCATCATAAGTTTAAAAGCATCTTTATCAATAATTCCTCAAGTCAAGTAGCAATATTGGCTCATCAGCAGTGTACAGCCAGTGTGGGATTCTGATGACATGAAGCTGATGAAGGGTCTGGAGCACAAGTTTTACAAGGAGCGGCTGAGGGAACTGAGGTTGTTTAGTTTGGAGTAAAGGAGGCTCAGGGGAGACCTCATCATTCTCTTCAATGACCTGAAAGGAGGTTGTAGCGAGGTGGGAATCAGTCTCTTTTCCAGAGTAGCAAGTGATAGGATGAGAAGAAATGGCCTCAAGTTGTGCAAGAGGCGGTTTAAATTGGATGTTAGGAAAATTTTTTTTACTGAAAGGGTTGTCATGCACTGGAACAGGCTGCCCAGGGAAGTGGTTGAGTCACCATCCCTGGGGGTATTTAAAAGATGTGTAGATGTGGTGCTTAGGAACACAGTTTAGTGGTGGAGTTGGCAGTGTTAGGTTTACAGTTGGACTCAGTGATCTTAAGAGTTTTCCAACCTAAATGTTTCTATGATTCTATGACACGAGCTCCCACCAGTGTCTAGTGTGCACAAATGTTGTTGAACAGCTTCTACTGCTTTTTTTCCAGCTTGTTTGCACTCCTACCACGTGGCGGATCTCCATGGTGATAATGCTTGCAGTCACACTTGCTGTGTCCTTCCTTGTTGAGGTGAGCATGCTTCATAGAATGTACCTGTCAGCACTAACTGGAGAAATGAAAGGGTCAGGTATCACTCTTTCTCCCCCCTCAGCCCAGCTTGGGAATATCTAGTAAAATAGGAGCCATTGCTGCTACCTTGACCTTACTCTCTTTCTTCAAAGCCCCACATCTGAATGATCAGATACAAGAGAATGAAAGGCCCAACAAACTGTTCTTTCCTCTGGTGAGTGGGATGTATCCTGCCCCCAAATAGAGAAATATGGGCAGTCTTTGGTGTTTTCTACTCATATCCTGAAGACTGTCAGGAGAAGCTGGTTCCAATTATTTGGTAGAGAGCTCTGGTGGAACTGGTATGAGAAGCAGTCAGTAAAAGGCTATTTAAGGGACTTGGATGAGCAGAACGTCTGGGATATCTGGATCTCCACTACTTGCCCCATGTGTGTTCTGTGGATAAAGAGGAAAATCTGTCCATATCTTCCAGAATCTTCCTTTTGCTCTTGCTTTTACAGGAAGCTGTCATCGAGAACAGATCCTTATGGCTGCTGCTGAAAAAGACCTTCCGGTACCACTCAAAGAGCCATTACAAGAGACTGCAGAGAATGTTAGAGCAGGACTCAGCCTGGCCACCTCTGAATGAAACCTTCTTCTCAGATTCTGTGTCAATAACAGTAGAGGGAAATATGGGAGGCCATAGCAATCCAGCATTTGACAGCAATGAGGACGCACTCTGAAGGAAACTGCGGAGAACACATGTCCAGGACAATTGACTGTAGAAGGACTATCTCAGAGACATAAGAAAAGAGGAAGGACCAACCCATCACTCTCCCCCTATTCTAAGACTAACCAGCTCTGGCTTATTTTTAAATTAACTGGAAGCAGAAAAGCTGGCTGCTGTAGCATAAAGCCACAACAGTGTTTCTCCTGCCATCTTGCCCATGTGCAAATGGCTGCCAGCTGTAAATGGAACAGCTTGCTGAATATTGGCAAAGTATCCAGGGTTGAAACACCCCATTGCTGCATCCCTTTCTTGAACTGCATTATGTAGTCTGTAAAGGTGGGGGCTCCTCCAGTTGAGAAGTAGCTAATTCAGATACCAGCACTTCTCTGGGAAGATCCCCTTCAAGAAAACAAGTAGGACTTATTCCTGATAGAGGCTGCTGGACATAGGCAGGTCCTGGGATTCCTATAGCTCTCTGGGTTTCAGATACTGCTGCGTGGTGTGTGGCATTTGTTGGTTTTTTTCCCTTGACAATACTCGGCTTTCTGGAGCTGGAAGGAGCTGCAAATAGCCAAAGCCACCTGGAAGCATCCACTTTCAGCACCATTGTGCTTTTCCCATGATGGGAACAATGCAGAACTCTGATTCTAGCTCACTGCTAGCAGGCAATCTGTTTTCCCCCTTTTCAATTTAAAACATGCATTTTCACATAGTGGAATGATTTAATTGTTTAACAATTCTTTGAGGGAGGTATTTGCTTGGAATATCCATTTAAAAAAAAGTAGAATGAAACCGATAATAATTGCAAATAGTGATTTCATTCTATGGGCCTACAGGGACATGCTGTTCCTTGTGGTGTAAGCTTGCTCTACTAGAGTGGACGCTGCATGGCTGGGCTGCCACCTGGCATCAGCTCCTGGTTGTACCAGTGACAAAAGAAGCAGATATTGAAGGGGTTACTACCTCCAAGGGCCTAAGGCCTGAATTAAAAGACAGGGAGCCAGATAGGTCTCAGAATAATTTTATTAAATTCTGTGGCATGCTCTGAAGTTGAACCATCTGAAGTTTTGGTTCTGCTTTCCAACCACAATTGCACGTTACACACCATGTGTCATCAGCTCACATCCCTCACCTGTTAACCTTTGATGGTGACTTTTACTCACTCTGCTGTGCTGTTTCTGCTGTACATAAATACAACAGCACTGCACATTTCTGCAGGTTTTACCTACTCAAAAAAAGCAGCTTCTACCAGCACATATTGTCTTAGCCCTTTGATGCTAGGCAGACTTGCTGCTCACGGTATTTTGTAATGTCTGTCCCCAGGTGGGTAAAATAACAAGGTGTCAGTCAGGAAGGCTTTGGACCAAGGGGAATACTTCTTTGTTTGTATAAGGTGTGCAGGGGAGTTGTTCCCTGTGAACTGACTGCACAGTTTGTTTTTTACAGCTGGAGCTTGCCCATTCTTCTGGGTGGGGCTGAGGAACCCTTTGGGAGCACTTCAGTACTTAAGGACTCCACTGGTCTTTTAGAGTAAAAAGTAGCTCTGAAAAACCAAGAACAAATCAGAAGAGAGTATGAATTGTTTTGATTCAACATGTCTGTACCAGAACAGTGTTTGAAAAAATTTAGCTTGAATCAAAAAATGACTAATACAATTTTTCTAAAAAGAAAAGAACAAACAAAACAAAAACCCAAAAGTGTTTCAACTTGAATAAAACATTTATTTGACTCAAAGTATTTTTTTTTGCCATTTTAGCCAAGTTCATACAAGCAAGTGGAGTAAATACCTTCCTACCTACTGCAGCTTACCTAACAGTAAATACCTGCCACGAAGCCACACAACTTGACACAAACCAGAAAACATTCACATTTGTTCATAACAGTGTCTCCAAAGTTAGGATTCGTTCCCAGTTTGCAGCAAAATCCAGTGGTAAGTGAAGGCTAGAGACTCTATGGAGTCCTGGTAACTTCAGAAGACACTGTGAGAACAGATTAGTGGAGTTACTCCTGCCATCCTCTGTTCAAGATACAGTAACTTCTTCCTTGGAAAGAAAATTCACTGTCCTATTTATGAACTCCCACACACAAGAAATATGTTGCTGCATGAGATAAGCTGGCAGCTGCAGTAGCCTTGCAGACTAGGCATGTACTGTAAGTCACAATTGACAGTGTAAAAGTGTCAGATCGTGGCAAACCTATGCCACTTGTAGGGTTGGCAAGATAAAGACTTGGAGTGTTTGCCTGCTGCTGAAGTACAGCCTTACTTGCAAGAGAATGGCGTTCAGATGCTAGGTGATATTTAACCTCTGCCACTCCTTAAGATGTCAGTCTTGTGTTCCCTCTTCCTATGCAAGTCCAATGTCTCCAGCCATACTGGGGCACATTTTATTATCTTCCCTCACTGGTGTCAGTCACAGTTCAACCAGTAGCGCTGTGGAGTGTGTCCCAGCTGCACTGAGCTGTTTATGTAGTGTAACTCTGGCCATTGGGAGGTAAGCTATGTATTATGCATGTCCTTGCTGCAGAAACTGGCTCCTGTGCACACAGCAAAGCCTTTGTGTTCTGCTGCTTCATTTCTTGTAGAACATCAGAGGTCCCTGTCCACATCCCAGTGCCAGGCTGATACCCTCAGATTTGGAATGGGAATGTATTTAGAGTCAGGATGAGGAATAAGCAAAAATAAATGCTTCAAGTAAGTTTAGGATTCACATCTGCATTTTGCAGTTTGAAGGTCTCTCTAATTTGAAAGGATCTTATACTTCTGGAAATCAGGATGGCATGAACAAACATCTTTCCACCTGCAGACTGTCTGCCAGGCACTTGCCATGCTCCTCTTGCCCATCCTCACTTGCGCACGCCGGAGGCAGGTGCAGTGTAGGTGCTCAGTCCTGTCTGAATGTTTGAACTTGCTGCTTGGCACTCCCAGCTTGTAACACTGACAGAGCAGTAGACAAACAGAAGTAAAACTCAACCACTTAATGAGAAAGGTTGTTCTGTAAGAGTATTATAAAAGTGCTTTGTAAATTCCAAGGCTTCATAAGGGCAGAGACAGATTGGCAGCCCTGGATGTGGCTTCCACAGTCCCTGTCTGCAGTCCAAGCTATCCAAACACAGCTGGGGAATTCCTTAGAGAACTGAAGCTCCAGGCTCACACTCTCCTTTTGTGACTGGCAGTGGACACTAGTTGGGTAGACCCCTGGTGATCTTTGCCAGCAGACACTGTCCGTCCTGGTCTGCTTTCTACGACTAAATCAACGGGGCAATCTCCCTGGAGCACAGCCAAGCCACTGAGCCATGCAGCCACTCTGAGAAGCTAATTTCAAAATTTTATTTTCCTTTTGAAATACACTTGTCCTAGTTAATGAAAGAAGAAAATCACTTTTATTTTTGCCCTTCCCATTTTTTTTGACTTGTCTTGTTACAGTTGTTACAGTTGTCATTGTTTTTGTCTGCTCATCAGCACTGCAGAGCTCAGCCTGCTTGGCAGCACTCACAACCACCAAAGCTCAATGTCAGAGATGCAGACCCTCACCAATAATAGCTGTAGGTGTACATGATACTAACAAGCCAGAACATTTTACAAGACATACCAGTTTTCCACTCACATAGAGCACCTTTTGTCTAAGGAACTTGCTGCACAACACAGCTCTTCAGGAGAATTACAGAGGAGGCTGCAGAGACAAAGTACCTGCCAAGGATCAACCAGCAAAGCAAAGCACAAGTAGCTGGTACTTGGATCATCTACTTCAAGGAAAGGAAACAGAATTTAGCTATCACATATTGCAGGTGCCTGGTACTAACAACTGAGTTTAGAGGACTCATTACTCACTCTTATGGCTTCTGAAGTCTTCATGTTGGCAAAATATTCCCAGAGCATTCTGCACTAACATCCCCCACCATACAGTGCTTAACTGCCTCACAACCTGTGTCTGGTTTGTGGGCAGATGGCACGCAGCCCCCAAGCTTGGAGGGTGATGCTGTGCTGCATGGTGGTTCCATGAACCATGGGTTGATTGCCAAACATGTACATGGAATGGCACACCGTTGGCCAAGCCAGGCTGTGTAAATTTGCTTCCTGGTTGACTATTGGCAACGGGGACATGAGAAGAAGGTATCTAAAGAAGGTAACTAAATGTCCTGTGTATCTGAAATACAAAGCATGTTTGTCCCTGTCCAGGAGTGTCCTGTTTTTGGTGTTCCTTGTGGCTGGTAACCACAGGAGGTGTTTGTCACTGACATAGCTTTGATTACTTGGTATAGGTCACTAGGTAAAAGGGAGTCAAGAAAGATCCATCCATATGTTTTGTTTAAATCTAATTAATAAATCTCTTTGGTATTCCTAGATGATTAGCAGACAGGGATAGAATACAAGCCTCCCATTTATTGTGTAACTGTCCCAGCCTTCCTTCTAGCCTACACAGTAGATTGTTCCAGGTAAAGGAGTATCCGATTTCAAGAAGAGAGTAAGGCAGGAGAGAGAAGGAGGACATTGGGAGATCATAACAGGCTCTTTCTCCTAAACTAACATATTGCTTGGGAGGTGCTGGAAGGAGTGCTTTTGGATCTTGGGAAGCGGTTCAGAGAACAGGAGACACATTTAATTTATGTCTTACTCCCCTCCTGCACCCCTCCCAAGGCCAGGTAAATCTTGATTCAATTGCTACATTCTTCAATGAACAAAGTTTTACATGCAATCACCACTCATGCCAACCAGTGTCAAACAGCTACTCTGATCAGAACTGCCTGTTGCTGTGAAGCAGCAGAGCTCTGCAGAGGTCACAGGAACTGCACCCCTGGGCATTGGCCACTGCCTTCTATTCCTTGCACTGAACCTCCAGCCTGCCACTCTGTTCCTCCTTGTGATCACCCTTACACACTGCTCACTGCCCACTCACTGCTGACTTACATGAGAGCCGTAAGCTGCCTCTCACGATGCTCTGTTACTGCTCTTGTTAAATCTTTACAGCCTTTCAGAGCACAAGTCATATAGCAGCATCCCATCCTTTCGATACAGACTGTAGAGCAGGAATGCGGACATGCTGGATTATGACTTGAGTCCAAGTGTCTAAGCAAGACAGGCATTCATCAACTGAACCAGTCTTTCTGCCCCAGTGACTGGGTTGTTGTGAGGTTAGGCAAGTATACAATTCAGGGAAGTACATGAGGACATGTGGAACTACCCATGCAAGGCTTGGTGGCCACGTCCTGGTGACAGAAGGTAACTCTGGAGGGCTGGAGGCACCATGCTACTGTCTCTGAAGTTTGGGGGTGCTGGCATAGCACATGCCATGGGTTGATGATTGTCTTCCTTTGTCTGGAAGTTGTGCCACAGGGAAAGGGCCCCGGACACTAACAGGATCCTCAGGAGAAATGGAGAACATCTTCAGGAACAGAACAGAAATGAGGGATGACACCCCTGTGCCCTGGAGGGCGGCTGGAACAAGTGGCAGATTACCAGTGCGTGGTGTGTGGCATGGGCTGTGAACACTGGAGAATATGTTGTGTTGTTACATACCAGAGATATTAAATGCTTGTTGTAGCTGCCTTTTAAACTTCTAGTGAAGACCCTTACATTTCAGGAGACATGATTTAATCAGTACTTCAGAAAATTGTCCAAGATAAAACTAATTTGTAAGCACTTTGCCTATGACTTGCTTTCTGATACATGATGACCCAGTAAGGGAAAGTGTACCCATTAATAGAGATCCTCACAGTTAGGATGGAAAAAAAAGACAATGGAACAGGCAGTGGGCAAAGGGACACTGCTCCCTGGACAGGTGACTTCTGGTGGGCAAAGAGGTCTCTTTCATGTTTTGTGTCTCTGGACTATACTTCCTCACTTAGCCCTTACTTTGCAAAAATCAATCTCAAAGTCAGCAAGGACTGATCTAGGGTTTTGCCTTCACCAAGGCTATGTTGAAGAGACAGTGCCTGAATGGAGAGTGAAGGTGAAGAAGAAGCAGAGGCATATCCGAAATGGTCATGTGTTGTAGCTGCCTTTTAAACTTCTAGTGAGAGGAGATTGCTCATTTGTATGGCCTATGTTGTGCCTGGTTAACTGTATCCATTGCACTGAATACAGCCTGACTTATTTGCTGAAATAAATATGAATTTAATTATAAATGCCTTTTCACTTCTTTGGGGACACAGTGTGCTGTTTTACTGCTCTCTGTAGATTACCTGCTGGTTTCTTTATACTTCAGAAGAACCTTTTGGCATTGCTACAGCTTCACTTTACAGCTGCTTGCCAGGTCTAGGATGGCTGAGCAGGTGACCAAAGTCTACTGCAGTTCTCATGACAGGAATCTCCTGTTTCTCAGTCTTTTACAGCAGCTTTTATGGGGCTGCTCTGTCCTTACAAGGGCTTTTTATTAATGTTAATAGAATCTATTTCTATAATTGATTGTAGTTGATTATTGATTATGTGCAGCAGCCTGGAAGGGCTGCATTGAGTGCTTTGCAAACAGAATGAGTTGGAAACTTTCTCTTCCTGCCAATATGGAGTGATTACGCAGAGTCTGGTGAGGGTGGGAGTAAGACTTTCTCCTCCAGCTTTCTGTGCGGAGAACAAGTGGAATCCAGATATTTCCAGTGCACAGAGTAGATGCTTCTGCACATGTGTAAAAAATAGTCCCGTCACTCCTGTATTTGATAGAGATATGTGTGTGCTGTGTGCATGGAAGCACAGGAGCATGCTCCCCCAGGACAGGAGCCTCCATCCTTTGCAAGCAGAGGCTGCTAGCCAGTGCTTCCCAGCATCTCCAGTGTCATTGTTTGCTCAGCTTTGGGGACTGAGAAAGAGCTTCTGCCATGGGGTTGCAGGTGCTCAGGACATGCACAGGTAGGAGAAATCCTGCCCTGCAGAACACACCTGCAGCTCTGTATCAGGATTGCTTGCAGGGCTACTAATAGTGGTGGGGCTTCAGCTGCCCTGGTTGCCTTTGGTAAATTCCTTCTGGGATTTGACTGCTGCTTGTGTGAGCTTGTTTTCGACTAGGGAGCTCAGGCCAGTTGCAGCAGCCTGGATTCAGTACAAAATGAAAAAAATCTGCTGTGGGAGACAGGTAAGGAGTCAGCTAGGGATCTTCTGTGTCACTCTGGTTGCTATAGACAGTGTTCTTCAGGGAGTTACTGGCTGGTGTGTGGATGTGGCTCTCAACGCTTGCCTCTACTTGCAAAAGAAGCAATAAGGATGCCACCTCCCTGATGAAGATGAAGGGCCAGGATGGATGGATGGGTGGAGTGACGCTGTTGCCACAAGCAGCCTTTTAGCTGGGAGCCTGTGCACCCCAGATGACCTGCACCCACTTCCAGGAGATACCCCTCTTGCCCCATCCAGCCTGTGGAGAAGGGTCCAGGCTCTGCCTTGATGTTGCTGGCACAGCCTGCCTGGTGCAATGTTGTCTGTGTCGGGCTGAGCGGTGTTTTTGCATAATACATCTTCATGTGGTCCTGTTTGCTGGAGCAGTTTTGCTTCCAGGTATTGCACTTCTTGGGAAGCTCTTCTGACTGCAGACAGGCTCGGTGGGATAGATAAGCTGTAAAGATGGGTTCCCTTGGCTCTGGGCTTCAGTGCTTCTTCCCAAGTACTGTGTGAATGCCCAGTGTGTGATCTTTGAGGTCAGGCTGTATTTGTACCTCACCTGTGCAGAGTGATCCAGTTGATCAGCCCTGTGTTGCAGCCGTGCTGGGACTGAGTGCACCAGCCGAGGCCATTCCCCTGGCCTGGGGGACCTGGCCTCCTGTCAGTACTCTAGAGCCCCACTTGCTGCCAACAGCTCGTGTTTGGCTCCTGCCAGAAAACCCCAAAACCTCTCTCTGGGCCCTCACCCAGCCCTGACACCACAGCTCTTCCCCAGACTTCCCCCCCACCTTCAGCTGTCAATTTGAGCCTCTCCAGTCACTGTGGGGTGATGGATGAGTTGTGGTCCCACGCACCTCCTGTTGTTCCAGCCATCCCCATAAGA
Source organism: Aegotheles bennettii (assembly GCA_013398125.1). Lineage (NCBI taxonomy): Eukaryota > Metazoa > Chordata > Aves > Caprimulgiformes > Aegothelidae > Aegotheles > Aegotheles bennettii. The sequence continues at coordinate 230,854 of VZRW01003529.1, forward strand.
GACTTCTTGTTTTCCAGGCCTGTATTAGGAGTGTATTTATAACAATCCTGCTGTGGAAAAGCAAGCAAATTAAATTCTCCTTGGATTTCCTTAGTTGTGGACATTGTGGTTTGTCCTCCCATCCCAAAACCACCATCTGTAGTTACTGTAGTGTCCTGGTTTGAGCCAGGACAGAACTAATTTTCTGTTAGTAATTTTACATTTTGGTTAAGGCTCTTGTAAGTAACTGCACATCTGTAGTATTATTCCTCTGAAGGAATAATACTTTTTTATAGGGCAGGGCTGCTCATCTAAAAGCTCATAGCTGGTTTGAAATGGATTTTGCTAACCTGGTGTAAGGGCTACACAATTATCTTTATTTCAGTTGAGCTGCATTTATTTCAGTTTAGTTTATGTTGATTATGATCAGAGTTCTGATAAATCAAGTTAATTGCTCTCTTAAACCTGAATAGGTTCTTACTCCACTGCCTTTAAATCATTTGAAAATTGTATTTGAAGTTGAAGCAGTTCAATTGTTTGTACAAGCCCTCTCCAAGGAAGTCTACTTTGTTGTGAACTCTGTCCTGTAAAGCTCCAGTGGTCTTTCTGGAATTTCTCTGATGTGTGCTTCAGATGTGGGACTTTCTAACTTTTTTTTTTATATTTTTAAACACCATTTCCTCTCCCTCTTCTCAACTACATAAGCTGTGCCAATAGGTCACACTATCCCACCACATTGTGTACTTTAGTTGGCAACCTATGTTGGAAAAACCTTCAGTGTAGTTACAAGCAGACATACAAGAACATTACTTCCCGTGCCTGTGTCTGCAGGGTGGTTTGACACCTCCTCGGGGGCAGGTGCATCACACCCCCGCTGCCCTGTGGGTGGGTAATTGTTTTCTGTGGTGTGAGGTAGGTACCTCCCCTCAGTGATGGCACAGGTTTGCTCCTGCATGAGCAGTGGGTGGCTGGCAGCACCTTGCTGGTGACAGGGCGATGGGCTGGGGGCAGGCAGGGCAGCACTGCAGCTGCTCGTCTGCGATGCTGCTGCTTCCTCCGCTTGCTCCTGAGCACGGGTGCTCTCCTGCCCTTGCCATCAGCCCTGGGGTGAAGTCACAGGGACTGCCTGGAGTTGGGCTTCTTGGAGTGGTGGCAGAAGAGTGGTGTGTAGGGAAACAAATGGATCTCTGCAGCAGGAAGGGAGACACCTGATGGAAAACAGTTGTTCAGGTTTTTGGGTTTTGGTTGTTTCTGGTTTTGTTTTGTTTTTTTCCCAGCAGTGAATGCAACACAAAAAAAATTCAAATCTTTTTCTGTGTTTTCATTTCAGCCTTAAAACAAAATTATTTTTCCAAATAAACTTTTATACAATCTGCCATAGCTTGGGTGACACAAAGTGGGCCCCATGGTGGGGACTGCCTGGGTTCCCACCTGGGTGCCTGTGAGGAGGCAGAAAGGGATGCTCACAGGGCTGCTGAGAGGGTGGGTGCAGGGCTACAGGGCCAGCGTGGCACCTACCACGGCTGCTGTCTGAGTGCTGTGAGAGCTGTGGCCAGGCTGGAAGTGGGTGATTCGTCCAAAGGGCTGGCATCCCTCACTGCTGTGAGCCACCAGCTGCAGATGGAGCATCTCATCCCTCACTCACTGGGTGGTGAGAGGACTGGAAAATCAACCAGCAAGTAGAAAAGGATTCAGTTACACTACAGACATTAAAGTTATTGTTAGCCCCATGGGTAGGTTTAAAGCAAACCAAAGGGTACAAAAATCCAGAGTTCTTCTCAAGGGGTACAACTAAAACTATGGACTTCACAATCTCCTTCACAAACAATGGAGCATCACTGAATAGATGAGTATTGGGCTATCAAAAGTGGAGTAGGGAAGCTGACAGATGACCTGGGGAGTAAACTGGAGGAAGTCAGTGTACAGAGCCAAAAAACCCCTTCCATATTTGTTTTCAAGATAAGGTGTACCTGGCACCTGAGAGGAGTTGCTTGGGGCTTGGCAGTTTTCTTTCCCTGAGGCAGATTCCATGCCCCTGCTGCAAGGTAGATCTTGGCAGTCAGCACTAAGTTTGCATGGAGACATTCTCCTCGGTGACAGGCAGGGCTGTTTGGTGCTAGCAGTGCAGAGAGGGAACCATTACCTTGAGGAATCAGCAGCAGTCTTGATGGTAGAAGCTCCAGACCGGAGTTCACTCTTCATTAACCCTTGGAGAGCTGATGCGAGAATGCTCCCCTGCCGGCAGCAGCCCAGCAGCATCCTCCTCCTTTCAGCAGCTCTGCTCTATTCTTAAATAGGTCATATCAATCAGCAAACTCTCATCTCCAAGACCAAACTTGAGCTCTTATGAGGGAGGGCTTCAATCACCAGCCTTTCTTTTCAATAAGCTTAGACGTCCTGATGAACAAACACCAAGGTGAATCTTGTTAACAAAGAATGTTTGCTCTGTGCTGTACAGGAGATTTTTGGCTGCAAAACCCAAGGCTGGCGGAAGGCCTTGTGCACTGCTGGATACATCTTGTCCTGTGGGGCTCTGCTGCTGCTGTTCTACTGGTAGCCTGAGTGGGATGTGTGGGCAAACTGCATCTGCTGCAGCTTGGAAGAAGCGGACATTGTTCTGCTCAGAATAATAACAGTAGGTGAACCCTCCTAGCTCACTGTCATTTGCAGAACTTATTGTTTTCACAGATGGGGCAGCCTGTCTGCCTTTGTCTGCATGATGTAGCAGGTTAATAACACTTTCCATGTTTGGAAGTGGAGCAGCAGGGATAAGGCAAGCTTCAGAGGACCAGCCACGTTTATTTTCGTAATTTGAAATACTGTGTAAAAGACCATGTTTACACTAACAAGAGTGCAGCTACTCTGCCTGAAGGCTGAGCAGATTTTGGGCATTGCTGCTGCCCATCTACAGGCTCCAGCAGCTGCTCTCTGCCAAGAACACACTCCATGAAACAGCTCTGCCTCTTCCCTTCTGCTGTGTGCATGGGGTGCAGCCAAGTGGCTTTGGCAGAGGGATCATCTTCAGAAGTTGTGGCTGTTAGTAGCCCTTCTGTCTTAAAGTTACTGGAGAATGCCAAGGAGATGGGTTTTAGAGAGCTAGATTTCAGGCACTAAGACTCCATGACTGTAAACTAAAAGCCAACCCAATTCTAGCAGAGCAAGCGCTTAACACACTTTAATGTTCAACATTGCAGTGCTATTCCTAAAATAAATGCACTTAAACCACTAAATGAGTAATCTATTGCTCATTGTAACCAGTTACATTAGACTAAACTGATTAAAGGACAATTCAGTCTGACATGTGCATCTGTAGCAGTAAAATGGAGTTGCTTTTGGCTGTGGATATATAACAAGTAACACAGCATTGCAGGAGTTTCATAGAGCAAAGTACTTAGTGATGAGGCTTCAATGCCCGCGCCAGAATGCTTTGTAGATATAAGCCATGAGGGAAGGTTGGTGAGCCACCTTTTTGGCTGTTAGCACATGTTCCTGGCAGAAGGTTTCAGAGAAGAATATGAAGCTAAGAGGATGCATGGTGCTGCATACTTATAACAGCTAAATGCTTCCCTTATGATGACTGCGTCCCTTCTTGCAGAGCAGTAGTGTGGAAGACTGATGTTCTCCTTCTCTGCTGTAGGCCCTTATTCCTGACTGAACATCTCCCTTGAGCTGGGACATCTTGCTTCGTGGCTAAGCAGTGGCATGCACCTGAAGTGCTCATGCTTTTTGCAAATGCTAGGACTGACCACAGCCACATCAGTAACTGTCTATTCATGCAGGCTCTTAATAACAAGTTTTAGTGAAATTTTATTGGTACAAACTAAAGCAGACTTGTTCTTCTTTACTAGTCCAGTTTCAGTAGTCTAAAAGTAGTACAAAGCATTAGAGAAATGCTGCTGCTGGACTTGCTTTTGGCCTCAGCAGCAGTGTAAATGGTGAGTGTGCTTTAGAACAGAGGGCAATGATGACAGAATTCCTATCGTATAATTGCTTTATTCACACAATAACTTCCTTTTCTCCTATGACATAGACACAAGACAGTTTTTTCCTGCATAAATAAGGAAACACTGCAAGACTGTTCTTTCTCTACAGAGGACAAACCAAACACATGTTGTGGATAAGGGAGAGACATTTATGGATGATCATTTGCTAAGCTTGCATATAGAAATGCTGGGCATATATTTTTGCCAATCTGTAAGCAGAGGCTTTGCATACAGGATACATGTCATCTGTGTTCACGTTAGTGGACTACAGATGCTATGTGTATGTCTTTAAAATAGAAAAGAGCTATGAATGCTGGGACTCCAAGGTAGTATGTATCTGAACTTTAAGTGGAGTTTGTTTGAAACCCTACAAAATACATGAAAAGCTTCAGGGCTCCTGAAATTGGTTGGATTTGATTTTACCAACCTTTCAGTGCCCTCTGGAGATGGTTTTGAAGAGAACTACAGTGTAGCACTCTAAAAAGTTTATTTAATTTGAACTTTGCACTTCCATCCAAGGCTGAAGCTTCATGTTTGAAATACTAATGATGGTGCCCGGAGGCAGGCTGGTCCACATAAGCCTGTGGTATTTCAGTCTAGAGACAGCTTCAGTGTCCGAAGGCTGGCACCCTGATTTAGTGTCTGTCTCTTTGTCCTAGTGAGTGTCAAAGAAAGTATTAAATTTTCATTGAGGGACCAAATTTGTCAGATGAATAATTCATTTCAGTTCCAATCTTTATGCAGAAAGTTCTTTCAGTGGCTATTTTAGTTCTACCAGTTCTACAGAAAAGTCTGTCACTCCTTCAGACAAGCCAAGTGGTGAGCAAACCTCTGAAAAAGTTCATCTAATTCTTTTGTTGTTAGTTAGATACTACAATAATCAAAATTACATTCTCAGACTTCAGTGGGGCTTGTGGCCTGTTTTAACATAACACATGGAAGGGAGTGATAGCTAGTATTGTAAGGCTGGCACAGTGCAGGGTAGCTAAATGTATGGAAGTATGAGGAAATTGAGTCTTTGTTTAGCTGTAATCTAAGACTGATTAGTGATGGCCCCACAGATCATTAGTTCTTCTTTACCATTTTTCTTTTTTTAAATAAATATCATATTCACAGTCATTTTCTTAAGAAAGTATTAAAGACTATTGTGGTAATTCAGTCTCTTTCTCCTACATTTGGGTAGTGTCTCCTGTGTAGCAATTACTCAGAATCAGAAGTGTTAAGGTCACCTTTGTTAGATGGCTATGGTGCGAATCAACTGACTTAAAGTCCCTGAAGTCTGACTTTAAGTTGTCAGCATAGTTGCTGCTGCATAGTAACTGGTTAGCAACAGCTTTTAATTACAAACACCACAAACTATGTGTAAGCTGGCAAGTTCAGAACTGGAGGCTATTAATGTTCTAAAACAGCCATGAAAGAATGCTGTCTTGGCATGGCAAAGGAGCCCTTTAAATCAGTGTTTCAGACTCATGGACACTGTAATGAAGTGTTCTTGCCTCTTCCCACACTCGATCTCTCCTGACGTGTCATGTCCACCCCCTGATGTGCATTACATTTATGTTTGCAGATTTTAAACCCCTTCTACGTGTTCCAAGCCTTCACCATCACACTGTGTCTGAGCCAAGGCTACACTGAATGTTCAGTGGCCATAATCCTGTCCATCATTTCTGTTGGCTTAACTGTGTATGACCTCAGACAGGTGAGTCTGCCGTGCAGCCTGCCAGCTCCCCATCCCACACTCTGCTCGCAATTTCATCTCTCACAGACACAAGGAATTATTTATATGCCCTTTCTGGTTATTTTTTATTGCTGTGTATTCTGCTGTATTACCCCAGATTTATTTCTGTAGAAGGGTTAAAAGGTTCATGCCTGGGGGGGGGGTGGGGGTCTTGAACTTCCCAAGAATTAAAGAAGATTGAAGTCTGATACCTGGGGTTTGTAAGACTTTATGAAGGTGAACTATATCCATGAGTCTGGTTCCTACTGTAATTTCAGGAGGATTCATTCCTCTTGAGGTTTGCTAAACAACAGGTCTTAACAGCAAAAAGAAACATGACTTTTTATTTCTCAAATTTGTCCAACAATTCTATGATGGATTCAGCTGCTTGGAAGAATTTTCTAACAGTCTCGGCTCATTCACTTTTTGACCTAAAGCACTCACCTGTGATAAACCTGAAACCTTCAGTCGCTATGGTGAATGCAAATAGATTGACCTGAGCCTTACGAAGCCTTTGCCTGCTGTTGAGTATCCTCATGCAGCTGGGTGAGATTCCTGGTGCCTCCCACTGTATTTGCAGAACACTTGCTGAAAGTTTGGAAAACATTTCCTGGATTTCTGAACCTACTTTAAATACACAGGGAAGGCAAAAAACACATGGAGAAAGGTTATAATATGGGAAAAAGAGAAACTATATGAATGAAAGTTCAGATGGAATAAAGCAGTAGGAACAGGAGTCTGGCAGGCGACATTTTAGTCTCAGGTTTGGGTATTGGGTGTCACATTCCTCTGTATTAAGATTTAAAAGCAAAAATTAACTGGGGCTTCTTGAATCCTGGTACATATTTTGTTAATCTTAGGGAAAAATATAAGGGTTAGTGGACAGCATTTGAGAATTACAGCTCCTGCATACGGCGTGGTGTGATTAGAGGTGGTGGCAGGGGTGAAGGGACGGCAGCTCTGGGCTGTGCTGACCTGGTTGTCGTGCACATGTGCTTCTTCAGAGCCAGGCTCAGCTCACATTACCTCCAAATTCACTTCTAAAATCATTGTTCCTGCACTGGATTAGTGGGAAAGGGCAAGATTCAACTCTTTGAAAGGCTCCTTGAGAAGGAGGTATAGCAAGCTTCTGTGAAATGCTGCCGATGAGGAGACAATAATTCTCCCTTCTGGGAGCTGGCTCTTTGAATTGACCCTGCTTTTCCCTGGGCTGATAGAGGCACACACCATGTTTCCTGCATAGGTCCCAGGGCCCCAGACTTCTGAGACTTTGGGCACTGGGTGCTCACAGGCATGCTGTGCTGGCGAGTCACTACTCTGTCCTGACAAGGGCTTTTATTGCTGCCCCACACTGATCCCAGAGAGGGCTTTGTGAAGGACCAGGGCTTTTGCCAACACAGGTGTGTTGGCTGTGTATCATGTCTTCATATCTCTAATATCTATAGGAAGACTAGCACTCCCATGTAGAACAAGTGCTCACATCTCTTTGAGTGCACTTTTGTACTTAAAGTGTTGGTGTCAGTCCTGGTATTGCAGAGCACCAAAGAGCAGGCATGGTCTGCTCAGCTTTCTTTAACAAGGCCGGTTTTCTTGTGTGACTGATCCTTTTGGCAGGAAGAATTACAATGTTTGGGGCCTCCAGATATTCTTTGAACTGGCTTGACATCTTCACATGAGCAATGCTAATGAAGAAATCCACACTTGGGGATTAGTTTTTTGCAACTGCAACTTTTAAATCAAGATAAGAGAGTCTCTCTAATGGCCTTGCAATGACAGTTGACTTCATCGTTATCTCAGGATATGCAATTGTCTGAATTAAATTGCAAAAGCTGGCAAAGCACAGACACCCAGCTAAATTAGAATTTCTGTTTTTCTTCTTACAATGGCAGTTTTGTAATGATAGCCCTTATAGCTTGGTTGTCCAGTTGATAGCCTCCTAGCAAGTATAAAACTGTTGAGTACAAAGAAACCCTCTGCTGAGGGACTTCAGATAGCAGTGTTGCAGCTAAGGAGACTTACTCAGGCACGAAGCAGGAAGAGCTCCTTGAAGGTCGAGGAAAGCAAACAGAAAATTAGGTCCATGTTCCTGTGGCACCTTCTTCCAAGTTAACTCAATGAACTTGCATCCTGACTTCTAACAAGCAACGTGAAACCTGTCCTGAATAACTCAGCAGAGTTCAGTTTCTGTGCTGTTAGCATGATGGCTGAATTGTAAGCTACTGCTTCACTTGAGTATTGCTGTTTCAACACTGTAATTGCTTCCCACCAACAGCAATCTACCGAGCTGCACAACCTCGTTGAGGAGCATAACAAAGTCCAGGTTACAGTGTTACAGTCTGCACAAGGAGCGAAGGTGAGTCATCTCAGTCTCATTTTCCTCACCAGCCTAAGTAATTAACTGATGTGTTGAAATGTATTTGGAATTGCACAGCTCCTGTTGATTTCTACTGCTGAAACGTGAAGGGTGAGCTGCAGAGGGGATGGGGCAGAGCGAGGTGAGGTGGGCAGGGCAGTGGAGTGTGGGCACAGCCTATGCGGTGCAGTAATGATGCACCTGTGTCGTTATCATCTGTATCTGTAATGATACAGGTGAACCTTGTAATTTGTGTTAAGAGTCAAGAACAGCTTGGAGAATTTCATTTCACAAGCAAGCAACCAGATAACAACTCTGGCCTTCTGAGACCTGCTTCCCTGTTCTGCCATAGGCTACTTTCACAATCTTGTCAAGTAGCTTGTGAGCAATTTTCAAGGAGTCCAGACATATGGCTCCCACTGAGGTATGCACTTTCTTTCCTGCATCTCAGTTCCTTGCCCATAAAATAGGAGTTATAGCTATTTTTGCCTCCTAAAGATATTGAGATGGACAATTGCTACGGTGATAGGAGATGTAAAGGCCTTGGATTGGTTTTCTTGGTCAGTGTGTTTTATGGGCACTAAGCAAATGAAACTGAAGACACCCACTTGGAAAGAGATGTTTAGACAAGGGCTGATCTTTGTGCTGTTGCTTTTCAGCCAGTGTTATTTTTAGGAAGAACTGTCCTCAAAATCATGCAGTGTAGAACTTTAGTGATGTAATGTGTGCCTTGAAACTTTTTTCAATTGCCTGGGAGTTATACACAAGTACAGTTAATTTTTGTATTGTTCTGCAAGTTGCAAAGAACTGGAGTCTTGTTACTTAGTCCCTGGTGACATGTTCCTTTCAGATGGAAAGAAGTTCACTCTCCCTTGTGATGCTGTCCTGATTGATGGAAGCTGCATTGTGAATGAAGGGATGCTTACAGGTGCAGCAGCCGTGCACTTTGAAATACTAAGGCACTGTGCAGGTTCTCTGTCAGGGAGATGCCTTTATCTGTTCTGACAGCAAATTGTTTACTATTTATTAGAATAATTTGCAGCAGGAGGTGGAAAACCTGTGGCTTGAATAATTCACAGTTGTCTTGGGTTTTTGAACACTGCCATTGTGTAATATGCATTTCTTATCCACATTAAAAACAAGTAGGATTAATATACTGTCAAGAGTAGAAAGTGAAAATACTCAGATACACTGGATGCATATTTCTTGAGTTTTTGGCTTCTGATCTTGCAGCAGTTCTGTTCAAGCACAGGGGTCAGTGTTATACCTTAACATCAAGCCACTATAAGGCATGAATTCGGTTCAGGGGCAAAATTCAACCCCAGCTCCTTTGATACAAAATGCTCAGAGAAACCATCTGATGTATTCTGAAATGAAAACTACAATGGCTGTCACCATAAATCCCCATGTGTAAGTACATAAGCAAGCTAATTAGTCAAGCAAGCTTGAGTACCTAAAGGCTGCTGTCACTTTCTGATATGCAGAATTGGATAGACTTTTCAATCCCCTTTAAGTGATGCTGCATGCTGTTGTTCTTAGGTGAAAACATTCTGGCTACTAAAACCCCCTTGCCCCACATGGAGAGTCTGCTGCCCTGGAAAACCCACAGCATGGAAGACTATCGGAGACATGTCCTCTTCTGCAGGGCAGAAGTCATACAGATGAGGCTGATGGACAGAGGGCCAGGGAGAGCTGTCATGTTGCAAGCAGGTATTTCTTTTATTGTTTGCTAACCAAGCAGAGGGAAAGCGGCAGCCCCCGAGGCTGGTGGGAGAGCTGGTTTCTCTTTGTAGTTCAAGTTCAGCACAGGTCTGCTGTCCCCAAGAAGTGCTCGTTGTGACCTGTGATGGCCCAGGCTTGTGCACTGTTACCTGTTTTTGAACAGCACTGATGTGCTACGACGTCTCTGTCACGTATGCAATGTACAGCATGTGTCCTCACACAGGGTTCAATACAGCGAAAGGTGACCTGGTGTGATCCATACTCTACCACAAGCCAGTGAACTTTAAACTCTACAGGGGTGCCTTCAAGTTCATCTGAGGTCTCTCTGCCATTGGTGTGCTTGGACTCGCCTGCACCTTGTGTGTGTTTGTGTCCCACGAGGTATGTATGAGGGATGCCTCCACGCTGCAGGCGCCAGCTCTGAGCCTTCGGGTACTCAAGATCCTTTAAATATTGTTCACTTCTGTAATTCAGTTTTCAGATGTCAGAAATGATGGGGAGGGGTGGGCGAGCGAGGGGCTGGGGAGAGAGAAGAAACAGAATAAATCTGTCACCCCCAGCTCTGCCCAGCTTGGGGTGTGTTGCTCCTGGGCAGGAGGGTCGGATCCCCAGAGTGGCGGCAGCAGGACAGGGAGGCTGCTCACACCCCATTGCTCCTGTCTCTCAATGTTTGCAGAAACCAGTGGCAGATGTGGTGGCTATGGCCCTCCTCCTCCTCACTGTGGCCATGCCTCCTGCTGTCCCTGCTGCCTTGACAACAGGCACTGTTTATGCCCAAAGGAGGCTGAAGAAAAAGATGATTTTCTGCATCAGCCCACAGAGGATTAATATCTGTGGGCAGATCAACCTTGTTTGCTTTGACAAAGAAAGGTGCTTCCTGGGGCTCTGAAAGATGCTGGGGGCTGCTAGGAAGGTGGGATATTTTTTTTTTCACTCCATCTAACCTGATCTAACCCCAGGGAAAAATACTCTACATGTGACCATGCAGCAGGGTCACATTGAGGGCAGGAGGCTTTCCTTACCCTGGCTGGGAGCTGGGAAAGGACTTCTGGGGATGCACAGGGCAAGGGATGGGTAATAGCAGTGTAACCAGGTATTTATTTAAATTTAGACAGACGTGCTGACAGAAAATGGACTGGACCTGCGGGACATCATCCCTTCTGAGAGAAGCTGGTAAGGAAGGATTTCATTTAGTGAGGACTAATCTCCAGTGTGAATGCACTGCCCAAATGTCTAGTTAGGAGAGAGGCAGTCACATAGGAAATGAAGAGACAGCAAAGAGCATGCATCAAGGGACATCTGGGTGTGTTTGGGGAGGCAGAGTGCCATGGCTGTCCCTGCTCAAGTCCTTCCTTCAGGGGAGGGCATTCAGGTACCACTGTGGCAGGTGTAGCCATAAAGGTCACTGTTAAGACAAACAGTAGTCAGCAGCAGCATGAGTGCTTTTAATTACCCTGAGGGGATTTGGAGAATATGCACAGAGATTTTCAATTATGTCTTTCTCAGCATAGTTCAATAAATATTCTTAATCTAGTCAATAAACCTTTCATCATTTAAATGTTAGGATAGTGTTCCTTCTGTTGAAATTAAGTGTTGCTGACTTTGCTGCCTGTTGAATCTCCCCTACCTTCTGTAATTGCTGTGAAAAATATGTGAGACCAGAGACCACAGATCAGACCTGCAAAGCTCAGGTGTCCTTAGGAATGCCCTCAAACACAAGGCAGACTCCATCTCCATTCCAAGCCCAAAGACCACTGAAACTCTAGAAAAATAACCACTAAACCACTATGTAAACTTTAAACTTGACTATATCCAGAATTATATTATTTAATTCATGTTACTATAATACAACAACAGACTTCAGCTCTGCAGTGCCTGTCTGGTAGTAGCTCTACAGTGCCTATTTTGAGCCTAAGCTCAAAATATTAACCTTTTGCATTGGCCAGGACAAATCACACCCCCTGTATCTAATCCCAGGTTTTCATTAGTAGTTGTTAATATATCAGATACTTCAACACCACAGAGATAACCATGCCATAATGAATGAAAGGATGAATTAATTGCGAGAGGAGAAAAATCACATTCCAAATACTTCCTCAAAGGACAGAGAGAAAATTACAATCTGATGCAAATTAATGTGAGGAAATTAATAAGTGTCAACCAATAAAATAATCTTCCCGTGGGACCAAATCACAGACAGATAGTACAGTGTCTGTTTGGCCTTCCTCCAGCGCATCTGGGAGGACACACTGAGTAAGTGCATGTTGAACAGGCTGGGAGCCCACCAAAAGGGAGACAGCTCACAACAGTGCCAGAGGGATTTCCACCAAGGTAGCCCTGCAGGTAGTGTCTTGCTCACATAAGCAGCAGAACAAAACTGGATCCGTATATCAGAATAAATTCATAAAAGAAAAAACTCTAATGTATTAAAAAGCAAAGCTCCTTGCAGGCATGTCCAATCTGCACCCGACTGGGAACCAGTGCTGGTGGCTTGCCAAAATGCAAGGAGGAGATATTGCTGTCTGCATTGATCTCATTAGTCTATTTGCATAATTACTTTCTTAAATGTTCACATTTTTAAACATATTATAAGGCTCACTGTCAGCTAAGCTGAGTACTGTGAAGCAATGACAGTAAAGGAATTTCATTCAACTTACAAAATATCCTATTGTATGTTTAATAAGATATAAATGTTTGTTGGTTTTATGTGATGTTTAGCAGTTTCACGGTGTCTCTTAAGTATTAATTAATTAATAATCCAATTATGACCAGGCTGAGAACAAGGTATAATTTGCTGGAAACAGAACAGACTTTGATGGCCCAGAGAGACAAATGGACCCAGATTCATTATTCTTTTTAATAGAGCTGCGAGCTGTCACACTGCTCACTTCCAGATTCATTTCTCTGTGCCTGTGTTAGTAATGGAGGATGCTAGTGGTGATCAAAGGTAAATATAATCTATTTAATTTTCTCCTCATCATGCCAGCCTCAATGGTAATGGGCCGTGTTGTGGCCTGGCACATACAGTTTGTCAGCCAGTCAGGTTCTTAGAGGGGATATGTGTGCATGTAAGAAGAGAGGGCTCTGAGAAATAACTTCCATGATAAAATTATAGAGCCTTCACCCAGCCCAGCCTCGCACGTGTTCAGTCTGAACTGCAGTGCCAAGGAGGGAATAAACCTCAAGGCTGTCCACAGAAAGAAATCGGGGCATGAATCTTGGACATCGTGCCTCTGTGTAACTCAATAGGAGACAACCAACTTACCCATTTTTAAAACCAAGGTGTGAAGGACAACAGATAAGGTGTCTGTGGCTGTGGAGCTGTAAAATCTACAGCTGGAAATGAAGGTCGGGCTCCTTGTGGCTCTCCCACATTGCTCCCTGTGGTGCTGAGAGCAAGGCTGATGGTGTTTATCCATCCCGGTGGCTAGAGAGCACCAGCCCAAGGAGAAGCACCCCTTGTCATTCTGCAGCTTCACAAATCTTTTAGGGCACAATGGCCAAACTTCTTTGAGACCCCTGCAGCAAGTTGTTTCCTCTCTGATAGCGTCTTCGCTGCTTTGTCTAATACCAAACAGCAATTGCCAAGCAGGACTCCTGTGCCAGCCCCTCTAAGTGTTTTACCGTCTCAGTTACTTCACATCAAGTTGAACTCATGCCATTTAATTATTTGATAATTTCTGGCCTCCTGAATGCATCTGACCTGTTAAACAGAAGGATGGGTAGGAGAGTGTTGCTTGCAGTTACTGGACTCAGCTCCACCAAATGCCGCAGAGCAGCATCTGTATGCACTAGCTGAGGACTTGTCTCTGCATCCCTCTTAAAAGTGGTCCTGCTAACCTTCTGCCTTTAATCAGGTTTCAGAAAATCCGTAAGTTCCCATCCTGCACTCCTCTGCCCGGGGGACCTATGTGCAGAGCCATGGCAAGCTGTCATTCACTGGTTGTTTTGGATAAGAAGATTCAGGGAGATCTGCTGGACCTGAAAATGTTTGAGGGCACACACTGTGTAATGTGACTTGCATCCTCTGCACACACCCAAAACACAGACACTGCCAACCCAGCCCATGGGGGTTTACTCACAAGTCAAGCTCTAATATGTGCCTGTAGGGGAAAGTCCTTTGCAGTCCTGGTTTTAAGAGCTGGAGTTTGCTCTATTATTTCTATTAACCTCATGACAGATTTGGAGCATGGAGACTCTGTTTTGATAGTCCAGCAATCATTTTCTTTGGGCCTGCCTGCATTTGCTCTCAATTTGATTTGGAAACACTGGGGTGTAAGGAAGCAGAGGAGGAGCCTGGTTGCTACTTGCTGGAAGCTGATGATCAGACCACGCCTTTGGCTACGTGGTGCACAGAGCTCAAGTCAACCAAGGAAAAGCACAGTCGGGGTTTTATGCCTTTATGCTGAAGGCTGTTATCTTTGATAAGCAAAGGGACATCCTGGTGGAGAAACCAAGGCTGGAACCTCCAGCTGAGATAACAGCAAGTCTCAGAGAGGTCTGGGGAGGAGGTGAGAGATTGAGCCTTGGGGCGCATCTCCAGGGATGGAGAGTTGCTTGGGTAGGAGCAGGATGGGAGGAGGCATGAGGAGGAAAGGGGCTGCTCTTCTCCCTGCCATGTCCTGGCCTGGAGGGTCTCTGCAGTTAACTGCCTAGTCATCTTTTCTCCTTGCAGAATAACCAGTAAGTAACACAGGTGTCAGCTCTTCCAGCAGCACTGCAGGAAGGCATCAGGTCAGTGCTTGCTCCTGGGGAAGAGCAGGCAGCTGCACAGCCACGCGACAGCAGAAGGGGACTGTGAGGGTGAAAGAGCTGTGGCAGCACATAAAGTAACAGATCTGCAGGGCTGAAAGCATCCTGGTTCTGTAAAGCTGCTCACAAACTGAAACTACAAAATCAGTTTAGGTAGAAATTAATACAGAGAAACCGTGTAAACAGAATAAAGCATGTGTTCATCTGCAGGAGGAGGCAATGTGAGTAAGGACAAGGTGTTACAGCTAGATGCATGGACATGGGTCCGTAAGTCCTGCTGGTAATGGTTGTGCAACCCCACTAGCAGATTTACCAGCATCACCCTGAAGCATGGTGGTGTTTGCTTCACTTTTCCTTTTAAAAGTACACTTGGGAAGCTTCAGTTGACAATTGAAAGTTATGTTTCCAGTCCAATGTTGAACCAGCCAACATCACCCTGGTGCAAGGAGTGTGATTTCTGCTAGCAATACCAGGCTGACAATGCTGTAGCAACAACGAAATTGCTCTCATTTCTAGGATTGCTCTGTTCCCATGGTAATGTCACTGTAACACATAAAATTCCCAGGACTCTAAGTGCAGGAATATTACATTAATATGTGGTTATTAAGAGAGAGGATGGGACAAAGCCTGGAAAATCTGTTAAGTATAAAGAAAAACATTGATGTTTGTGGGAGGTACACTGGGAAGAGGGAGCTATTGAGACTGTGATTCCTAAATTTGTAATCAGCGATCTGATCTCGTAGCCAGAAGGCAGCAGAAGTGAAACAGTCTCCAATTAATAATAAATCACCTTAGCAAGAAAGGCTCAAATGAGCCGAAGTTCAGAATGGATTTGCTTTGTGTAACCAATGACTCAATAACACCTCACTTTCCTGCCCTCTCCAGGCTCCTGTGGAAGGAAGAGCAATCCTACATCAATTCCCATTTTCTTCTGGGCTGCAGAGGATGTCCGTTGTTTCACAGAAGATTGGAGCTGAGCAGTATGACCTGTACATGAAAGGGGCACCAGAAATAGTGGCCAGCTTTTGTAGACAAGAAACAGATATATTATTGGGAAAGGGCAACTTTACAGTGTTCACCTGGACTTAATCCAAACCAGAGTTTATGTTGGGGCTCTAATCCTAAAAGATTTTCAGCACTCAGTCTTCCCACTAGCCACACTGCAACTGCATGCATGTGACTTCCCACAAGCAAGCCTTGGGCTTGTTAAATGTTATTAATATTACAAACAAGTTTTTGTAAGTTAAAGATGCACAGCCTGAAGTTCAGCCCCTGTACGTCCCTTAGCTGACTTGCAGCAGCTGAAGATACAGCACATAAATAATGTTGATATGTCAAAATACCCAGGTCAGATGTAGGATCATGGTAATTGCAAGTGCCACAGCGAGTGTGTTGTGCTGCACAAATTCTTAACTTTCCTGCTAATTTATTGCCCTGTAAATTCAGCATTGAGTTACTGACCCAGCTTGAAAAGGCTTTAAATCTCAGCGATGGGAAATTTGTTGCGGGCATGTAAATTACAGTTATTAAGGATAATTGGTATTAACACTTGAGCCAAGACTTCTGTCCTCTCTCTGCAAGTAAACACAGGCTTTTCTTTTTTTGTATGTGAACAGTATTATAGGCTTATACTCAAATTTGTCTGCAAACTTGAAACTCTGGTCACGTTTACTGAATACTTCAAAAGGGTGCCAGGCAAACACAGTACCAATGGTCTGTGGCTCTGTGGCTTATTTCAGATGGCACTGATCTGAAAACAGGTGCAAATGGTTTTGAGGGACAATGGAAAGATTTAGTTTAAAACCACCTAAGATCTAATGAAACAAAACTAAAAACAATTCAACATCAGCAAAAGAAAGTTCTTCAAAATTATGTTCCAATTTCTCAGGTTTCTAAATAGCTTCTCTTATCCTGTCTTGATTGTTTCTGTATTGATTACAGCCTAATTAATAATTAGGTACTGTGCTGTAAAGCTGTGATTGCAGTATGTAGTGAGTACAAAATACTGCAAAGTTAAAAGGAACACTTTGCTTGTAGAACTGCAGGAATGATCAGAGAATTGAAAATTTAGGATTTGGAAGCATTCTTGCATTAAGGCAATTTCCTCTGTTACTCAGCTTGTATGCAGTAAAGTTTATGACAAATTATGAAGTCAGTCATTTGTCCTTTGCCCAGTAACTCCTCTACCTGCAACTTAACATGCATTTAAAAAGTATAAACCAGACATGTAGATCACTTATTTGAACAGTTACTAGCACAGCCTTGGTACAAGACAGCTGACTTCTGTGAGAGACCACAGGGCTGTAACTAAGGCTATGAAGTGGTTTAAAGAACAGGCATCTAACCCTAGAAAAGCCATCAGCAAGGATAGATATATTTAACCATGAAACTTTTTTCCTATAAACAGTCCCAGCTAATTTCTTAAAGGAGCTGAAGATGTACACAAACCAAGGCTTCAGAGTCGTTGTGCTGGCCCATAGAGTGCTAAACCTAGGAAAGGATGTAGACGTGAGCAACCTAGAGAGGTAAGGTGTGCTGCTGAACCCCTGCTATTGCTCCGGGCTTGCTTTGCTATCTACTTGTTACGACCTGTCCCAAAACCAACCTGCCCTGACCCAGACCTTCCCCTCCTCTCCTGCTGGAGGAAGCCTATTGGGAAGCTGCACCATCTAACACATCGAGGTCCCTTCCAACCCTAGAATTCTGTGGAGCCTGCCTCTCCACTCTCCTTGCAGGGGACAACTTGCAGACAGCTGTCATGGTGGCCAGGAATGCAGGTATGATTCACACGGGCAGCAAACTCATCCTTGTCGAAGCAAAGTGGAGGGCTCTGTTCCAGCTTCCATTGCCTGGCAACTGGCAGAAGACAGCAAAGCAAACACAGCTGCTCCTCAAGTAAGCACAGCCAACGATGGTTGCTTTTGGGTGCCAGGGGAAGTTAATGAAGCTTTTAATGTCTAATTAATGTCTAATGTTCAGGCTCCTCAGGCCTGGACTCCTTGCTAAGGATTTGGAAGTAGCTCTGAGGAATAAAGGAAACCTGGGGGCTGGTTTTGTGTCTACCCCAGGGTATGTGGAAGTGTGGTATGAACTATGCACTTGTTAGAGAGAAATAATTAATACAGTGGCTCTTCGCTCAGGGCAACATGCAAAATAATTACGTGAATAACTGGCAAGGCTTTGCAGATCTATTGGCCACTTCAATCAAACTTGAAGTGTGCAGAACTAGCACAATTCTACATAGTTGTCTGTGTGACTATTTGCGGGGCCAAACTTCGGTGTCTAAACTAGCAGCCTGTAGCTAATAAGGATTAGTTATGCATGGAAGCACAGCTAGAATATCAAGTACTGTCAGGCATAAAGTTTTACAAAAGGATGCTGCAGAAGGCTGTGTCCCTGGTTGCCTGGTGGGAGGCTGACAAGGTGGAAGTGAAGTGGCATGTAATGACTTCAGCCGGAGACTAAATGCTGTCTTACTCCTAGGAGGTATGTGCTGAGGAAAAGATCACCTTGGAAGGAGAAACCTGCAAGTACCATTTTGCAATGCATGGAAAGTCCTATCAGGTTATTATAAAGCACTTCTACAACTTGCTGCCAAAAGTAAGTTCAGAGGAAACAAAGCCCGCACTTGCTCTCCCTGTTTGATTAAGTGACAGTGGTGTCCCAGCTGGAGAAAGGTGTTTTTCTGTTGGTGACTGTAGTGTTGTCATTTCACATTTGACAACTCTGGGCAGTCTCCCACCATGCCTCAGGTTAAACCCAAACAGCTTGCTTTCAGCATCTTCTAAGACCTCAAATGACAAGGGTGGCTGTGGTGCTGCAAGCAGCTGCGTGGTGAAGTTACTCCCTGGTCACCTTCTCAATTTCAGTTTAATTAAAAACATCAACTCTAATCTCATGGATCATCACTATAGCTGGCAATGCCTTCTGCATCAGGGACATGAAATACCCACATCTAGCAGCAGCAATTTTCAACTCTTGTCCCCAAGTCCATAAAATAGCTGATGCTGGGACAGATTTTTGGGTTTTATACTCTCTGGGCAGATTTTCAGGTAGGAGAAACTTCAGGCCAAGCAGTGTTATTGCTGCTGTCATCAGCCATCTGGTCTGCACTTGGGAAACACTTGTAATGCCTTGCTGCTCCAAAGGCTGCTGCAGAGCACGTGGTAATTGCTGCCTTCCCAGCACCTTCTATGGAGAAGGCGAGGCAGAAACCAGAGCAGGATAAACCCAAACCCTAAGGATAGCAAAACCACAGTAGGGTTTAGGAGACAGGATTAGGCAGTTTTACAAATGTGTCAGGCATCCATCAGGGAGGCCTGATCCTGCCTAGGCAGAGTGGTGGAGGCACGAATGCCTGCCCAAGACAGCCTATTGCTCTTTCTTGCAGATACTAGTGAACGCAACTGTCTTTGCTAGGATGTCTCCTGGCCAGAAGTCCAGCCTTGTTGAGGAGTTCCAGAAACTCAAGTAAGGTTCTCTTTTGCTTTCTTTTTGAACCAAACCAGTGACACATTTTCTTGGAAGTGTAATTGTCCCAGCCAGCGTTGCTCCAGGTCCATCTTTCCAACCCTCCCTTCCTTCACATGTGATCCCAGTTTGCATCCTTTCCGGACACATACCTCCCAGGGATCCCTCTGCATCAGGAGTACCTGCACCCCTTGCCCAGACTTAGCCACTGCTTCTCCCTGGTGCAGTACAGAAGGCAGCATTAAATGAGGCTGAGATAAAAAGACAAAGGTAGACCCAGAGGGTGTTCCACCGTGGGATCAACTATGTGCAAGGCTTATGTGCTTTCCTTCTTCCTCCACCAGTTACTACGTTGGTGTGTGTGGTGATGGTGCCAACAACTGTGGGGTACGTAGATTTCTTCTCTTTCAAGCTAAGGAGTGCTGTGGTGATAGGCTGCCCAACATCACTTGTCACCAGCATTTCCCATGTTAGCCCTTGGGTGCACTTGGGCATCATGTCACTGTAAAATACTATCTATGCATGGTTTTTTACACCAGCATACACAATAGTAGAGGATTACTGTTCTAGTTTTTCCCCCTCCAGAAATAGGGGCAAGAGACTTTTTCTTACACATTTCTTACACAATTGTAAATTTGAGGGTCTTAAACATAAGAATAATTATTCTATTACCTATCATAGTATTATAATCTATTATACATTATAACCTATTTAGTAAATTATATATAATTATAATAACATAATTATTATAACATAATTATAATAAATATGTTAACATAATATAATTTTATAATAATGCATTAGCTTGCTCTGTAAAAATTGTCCATAGCCTACACCTGAGCACTAAACCAGAGGTCACAAGGCCAGGGAGTTCATAAGAGAGAAACAAAAGATATATGAACAGGAGATTGAAAGGAATAGAAAGAGGATAAAATGGCAATTTAAAAAGTTTAGTAGACTGTTTAACAGGAGAGGTATACAGAAACTCCAGCGTGGGAAACGGCATACAAGGTACTTCAAAGGATTGTAAAGAGGTGTAATGGGATTAACTAAACAATAGAAATGTTTACGCTCCAGGGAAGGGAAGGTATCTGGAAAATGAGATCAGCTGGGTGACAGAACAGAGAAAGACCAATTACAAAGGACACTTGAAGCAAAACCTGTAAATGTGGATGGGTGGATTTTTGTCCCTTCATCTTCTGTGCCTCATGGATTTCAGGCTTTGAAAATGGCCCATGCAGGGATATCACTGTCAGATCAGGAGGCATCCGTGGCCTTGCCTTTCACCTCCCAGATCCCCAACATCCAGTGTGTGCTGGAGCTGATCAGGTGAGTTTGCTGGGTGCTGCCCTGGCGCAGCCACAGGGTGCTGCTGCCTGCTCCAAGCTCAGTGTCTGGGGTTGCGAGTGGGAGTGCAATGCTCTCAAAGATGCTGATAAACCATACTTAATTCCTCAGTAACTATATAAAATATAGCAGACGTTTTTTGAATTGGTTTTGATCCTCAAATTCCAGTGCTGGGAGGTTTTTTTGATTTTTATGAGAGCATTGCCCATGGTGGCTGATATTTTTGGAAGAGGTATAGTGGCAGAGTCACATAAAAGGGCAAATGTAATGGTGACCACTGAATAGATTTGCTTGCCGTTACTTTAATATATATATATATATACACACACATATCCCCATATACTGCACACAGTCCTGGAGCAGCCAGTAATAGTGCTATTTAACCAAATGTATGTGAAGACAATTACCTGTTTGTGTAGAAATGGGCTTGATTCCCAGAACTGTTGAAAACAGTAATGAAAAAGCAACAGCAGCTTAATCCAGGTATTAAAATTGTAGCTGCAGAATAAAACCAAAGAAACAAAACACTGCAGACGAAGGGTGGTTAAGCGGCTCTGCAGTATCTTAAGGCCAAAATATTTGTCTATGGGATTTGAACTGTTTTCTATTCTTCTTAGAGATCCTACAAGCAAAAACCACCTGTAGCACTAAGCCCACAGTACTGTAGTGGGTTTTTTTAGGTTTTTTGATGTTTTGAGCAGGGAAGGTCGAGCTGCTTTTGTTGCTTCCTTCGCTGTGGTTAAATACCTGACCCTTTGTGGCCTGATTCAGTTTGTTGGTACTGCACTGCTGTTTTGGGTAAGTGTTTCACACCTGTCTTTTAATGCTATGCTGTGCTCACAGTAGGTTTTTATCCTTAGTGGTATTACTTGGCAGGGAAGAAAAGGCATACAGGGCTTCAAGGAATAACCAAGATGTGAAAAGCTGGGTAATTACTGGCAGGGGGTAGATTGGTTGTAGGGACCCCCATATTCAGGGGAAAAGCCCAGTGATAAAACTTGATCTCTTCCAAAAGAAGAAACTGAATCAAAAGGGGGTGAGTCCTGCCTAGCCAGGTGCTAACTTCAGCTCCTGGTCTCCTGTGTTTTCCTGGTGTGAGACCCAGTATGGCTCTGACTCCACTGGAGTACCAGCAGCAGTGCCCAAAGTTCTGTCCTCAGCTACGAAGACACTATGCTGTGGCCACTGTCTTCTATCAACTGCATCGTTGTGGCCTTCAACTTTTCCAAGGGAAAGCCCTTCCAGAAGCCTATCTACACCAACTGTGAATAGAGCTGGAGTAACATGTACTCAGCAGACTCCTATTGATGCCCTAAAATAACCCTGGCAGGAGAGGCTGTTAGGGAAGGGATGCAGTGGGTTTTTCTGTACCCACATCAGTTACTGGCAGGTAAAATAATTGTTGGTGTGTGTGAGCTCCTACTTCTCCATTCCAAAAAAAAGCTCAGTGAGCACTGCTTATGTTAGCTTCTTCCTTGAGATAAGAGGCAGCAGGGCTGAGAAAGGAGACTGCATCTTGGTTTGGAAAATAGGTGCTTTCCAGAAGATGATGTGCTGGATTTAGTGAAGAACTGTGTATTACTGTGAAAACAGAGAGCGTGTGAGGATCAGATGTATTTGTTTCAAAATACACACATCAAAGAATTCCTCTGAGATTCACAGTCTTACATTGCCCAGCTTCCATGCCTAGAGATGAGAGAGAAAAGCCTGTGATAATACCACTGTTAAAATCCTTTCACAATAACCTTTCTTTTTCTGTTTGAGTTTTCCAGAGGTGCCATTGGTTGACTCATAGCTCCTTTGTAATTGCAGCTTTTTTGCTCATGGATGAGAGGGCAGGACTTTGCTCAATCTTAGCAGAACTGGTTTTGTTAGATATTTTGATGAAGGGCAGGTCCCAAACCCATTTCACAGAGCACAGGTTGCCTGCAGAAGACAGGTGAGACCAGGAAGAAGCTGCCATGTAAGAATCATAGACTCGTAGAGCACGCCAAGTTGGAAGGGACCCTCCAGAATCATAGAGTCCAACTCCTGTCCCTGTCTAGGACACCCCAAGAGTCACACCATGTGCCTGAGAGTGTCATCCAAATGCTTTTTGAACTCAGGTAGGCTTGGTGCTGTGACCACTGTCCTGGGGAGCCTGGGACAGGACACAGGACACTGTCAGCTGAGAAATCTGCACACACTTCTCTGTGTTTTATCCTTGTTTGAGGACAGTCCCTAGGAGGAAGCTAAGGGCAATTCCTTTGTTTTTGCTACCCATTCAGCCCATCCCCTCTCCTCCCCAGCAGTGACAAGGTTGCCAGAAGGCTGTTTGGGACCTGTTGACCCAACTTGCCAACCAGTTTTAAGAGGTTCAGCTCCTGGTAATCACCAGGAGTTTGGCACCTTCAGGCATCTGAGCCATTTGCCATCGCTCTGTGACCTCCTGCTCCTTTGGAAGAGGATGTAAAGCCAGACAAACTCTTCCTGTGGAAGGCACGGGTATAGCCCACCTTTGCATCAGAAGCACCTGGCCCTGCCTGTGAAGGCAGCCCATGACAACAAGCAGCCTCCTCTGTCTGTGGTCCAGGTATATGGCCGAGCACACGGAAAAGCAAGTGCAGGGGAAGGGATGCTGGTGTGGCTCACAGCAGTGCCCTTTTGAGGCAGTGTTCGGTGGTTGTATAAGAGTCAGAATGTGCCAAATCACTTCTGCAAGAAAAACCAGTGTAGGTGGCAAGCTTTGCAACAGGCTGCTGGGGAGTAGCTCCTCTAGTTTGAATTCCACAGCCCTTCTTTTAGGGGGGTGGAAAGAAAGGCAATGTAAAATGCCTATTTTACATGGCAGTTTTATAGCATCAGTGTCTGGGGCTCCTGTCAGCATATTTGCAGTTTGGTCACCAATCCCCCTACCTCCCAGGGCCACAATTGCTCTTCTTTCCCTAGATGTATTTGCAGTCCTCCTGGCTCTCCAGCTTGCAGTCTGCCTCTTCCTCTTCGCTGACATTGATGCTGTGTACAGTGGCATGCAGGTAAGTGCCAATGTCACTTGCATTCCCTTTTCATGCCACAAATTTTGCTGGCCCGCTACCTAAGTGCACAGAGCAGATGTTACACCTAAGGTCATCTTAAAAATTAATTTGCTGATCTGATGCTGACTGGGCAATCCTTCCAAATTTCTCTAACACCCTGACAAGGGCTTTATTAACGAGTTAGTCCTCCTCTCCTCTAAAGACTGGGCAGCAACAGGGAGCAGAAAAAGTGCTTATAGCTTGCTGAGTTTTTCTTCCCAACAGAAAAGCACAATAGGGTGGATTGTGGTTTTGCCTGCTGGCTGGAGAAGCGAGAGGGCAGAGATTGCCACTGCCTGCCCCCCTGGAGCACCATGAGCTCACGTGGGGCCATGGCTGCCTCAGCCCTCCTGGGCGCTCAGCCAGGGCACAGCACAGGCAGCTGCCTCCAGCTGTGCTGCCCAACATCGGGAATGGCTGAGCCCTGCGGCTCGTCCTCATCATCCTGTGTGGGATGGATTGGGGTGGAGACCTGTTGTTAGGGCAAGTGTACACAGAGGGAGAGTTGCCTGACACTGTGCATTAGCTGCAGCTCCCCAGCAGTATTTGGGCACCAGATCCTGCCCCAGGCACCTGATCTGCTCTGTGCTGTGGGGAATCTGGCATCAAACCTTTCAAGATCTCTGTGACAAGGAATTACTGTCACTTCCTACTGCCTCCTCCATGCTTGCCACTGGGAAAATGTTAGTCAGCCTCTCAAATCATTAGGAACAGATGCAAATCTTGGCAAGACATTTAAACCTAATTGCTGTTCATGTCTTTTTCCAACAGTTTCTTTGCACTCCTATGATCTGGAGAGTTTGTCTTACTGATGCCCTTGGTCAGCTTTTGCATATCTTTCTTTATGGAGGTGAATGTGTTTGCTTACCGCCTGTTCCCTGGAGTGGAGCAGTGCCTGCTCAGGTCTTTCTACCCCCATTTGCAGCCACAGTCCTCCTGCAGAAGCATAAAACCTCAGACTTCTTTTTTTTTTTATTCTTTTATTCCCCCTTAAGACTCCATCTGTGTCAGTCAAATTCATTTTCTGCAGCCCCAGAGATGATTCAGACCACATCTCCTAAGTCTTCAGAGAGGGAGTGAGCTGCAATGCAGTGCCCCGAGGGAGCTGCTGCCCTGGCTGGCAGGGGAGCAGATCACAGTGTGGTCAGGCACTTGGCAGTGATTTTTAAACCACTTCCCCCTTGCCCTACAATAGACCAGGCCAGAGACTGCAATGGCTTGTGCTGTTGGATACTCCAGGAATGACTAAGTCCTAAAGTGTTTTGTGGGTCAAGGCTGGTGGCACCAGGTATCATGCTCAGTCACCCACAGCCCAGGAGGGAAAACGAGCCCCTTGATTATCCCCTTCAGCTAAACCGACTGAGATCAGTGGTGTCCTGACAAAACTGAGCAGAGCCTTCCCATGGATGAGGAAGGTGGCATCTGGCAGCCGTGTTACCGAAGGGGAGCATGTGCAGCCATTGGGCTCGGGGGGGTTGCACAATGTAACAAGGGATGGCTTCTGTCCCCGAGCGGTCCTCCCTCCCCAGGAAGGGCAGCAGCACTGATCCTGAGCCGTGTCACTCTGCAGGACATTATCTTGCAGAACAAACACCTCTGGCTGCTGATTAAAGCCTGGTCTGGGTACCAATTGAAGAGCCAGTAGCGAAAGTGGCAGTAGATGCTGCAGAGGGATCCCTACTGGCCTCCCATAAACACAAAAGACTTTGCAGCAAAAAGCATGGATGAGATTTATGTTAACCCCACCTACGGATACAGTGACAAGGACTAGGTGAGAACCTGCTGGCAGCTTCCCTAGGGCTTCCACTGAACAGTCCAGGTTTTCATCTTTCCACGTGCACCAGATTCAGATGATTGAACTCCCTGCACAAACCCATCCATTCAGGGATGGGCCTGCACTGGCTGTGTCCCAGAGCACAGCCAAGGATTAGTCTCTCAGCTGTTGGTAAAATAACAGCTTTGACTCTATTCCATGGCAAGTGCAGGTCTTGGGCCGTGCCAACATCTCCTACAAAGGTTCCAAAATACTGAATATAGTGAAGTGATGGCTTCTGCTGCTCCATGTCACACTTTCACTCCATGTTTCAGCTGCAGGTCCACCACATCCTGTCAGTGCACCCACTGGACTTTGTAGACAGGCAGTCCCAAATAAATGACTTTATCTTGACTTCACAGAGGAGCATGTGTACAATTGCAAAATCTGGAGCTAAATTAAATGCTGGAGCTTCCAAGAACTACAAGAAAGTTTCCCAGATGAAGTAATTCCAGTTTTCTTGCATCCCAGAGTGAATTACAAATGTGAGAGGGTGCATATGCTGCCCTCACCCAGCTCTCCCTTGCCCGTTCTTGCTATCAGTACAGGAGAGGATAAAGCTCACAGATTGCTGTGAGACCAGGCTGGGAAGGCTCACGAGGACATGTTTAAGCTTGCAAAGGCAGAGGACAGCACAGCTGCCGCACACATGACCCTCGCCAGTTCATGCTCTGCTGCTGCCAAGCCCTAGCCCAGGTTTGGTGTCACATGGCAGAAAGCAGAATTAAGCCTCAGCTTCTTCTGGTAACTGGGTCATGCCAAGAAGCAGGGGTTTATCGCGTAATGGCAGCTGAGCCCCTCCTGACTTGGTCTTTCACCTTCAAGTTGAACAACCACCTGATTAGCTTAGCCATGAAATAAGTTTTGATTACATTTGCAGGAAGCAAAAAAGGACTTTGTTTCAGTTTATTTGTAATATTTTTCCCATATTAAAAAAGAATTTTATTTAAATGTAGCAAGAGACGGCACTACAAAATATGACCAGAAGCCTTGGTTTTGTTATTTCAAGCACTGAAACAACTGATGGTTAAAAAAACCTTCTGATCCCATTATATTAAGAGCAGACAAAAATAGCAATCTTCTCACAGACAGCTCTTTCGCTCTCGTCTCTTCTTACAGTCCAGGCAGTTGCCTGCAGCAAAAGCAACACAGAATTTAATTTCTATAACATGATTCCAAATATTCAAGCCAGTTACTCCTGGTAAACAGTAATAAACCACACTTTTCCAAAACCATTTTCTTCTATGACAAGCCACACGTCAGCTGGAGAAAGACCTTACTGGAATTTGTGCTGGAGCTACAAACTGCTTAAATTCAACTTCTGGTCACTGAAGAGCAAATGGCCCCAGCTGCGGGGGTCAAAGGCTCCTGGTGGCCCTTGCAATCCATGGTGGTCTTTCTTTAAACCTCAGTGCTTTGGCAGCCCAAGGAGAAGAATTATAGAACAGTTTGGGCTGGAAGGGACCTTAAAGATCATACAGTAAGCTTGATCAGGTCCAACAATACCAACAATTACAGCTTTTACAGGGATGAAGAGGGAAATTTCAGTGGCATAATGGTCCTAACCTGGAACAAACAGCTGCCAGAGAAAAAGCTAGCTGTGTTTTTTGTCAGATGCCCCCCCGACTGGAGCTCTGCTGCTCCCACAGGGAGTCAGAGGAGCCAGGGAAAGGGACGCTTTGCAGGCAGGAGGTAATTGAGCAAAACGCCACCATGCCACAAACAGAGCACTCATTTAAAACGCTGGGGGACAGAGCCTGTTAAGTCCTGCCCTTCCCTCCCACCTCCTGCCCTCACAGAAGCAGCTCAGTTTGGGCATCGCAGGCACAGGACTGGAGACACAGTACGTGCCTTGCCTGCCCTTTTGCAGGCCTGGGAATCAGGGCTTTTCCACGTGCATAGGCCCTCAGCTAGAGGACACACAATACACCCTCAGAAATACTTTTACATTATTTTTGAGTAAAAAAATAAAATAAAATGTTAAGGTTAAAATAAGTTATTCACAGAAAGAGCCCACAGGATGTAGTTGGTAAGGACAGGAGGCATGTAGAAAGACTGTGCCAGCCCTCAGCAGAGCACCGGGGGTGTGAGGATGGAGAATTTGCTTGCAAGAGCTCCCAGACAACTACAAAAATCATCACAAGCAATGAAATAAAATCAGATGTGGCAAACAGGCTAGTGTGGCTCTCAGCAAGGGCAACACAGTTGTTAGCAAGTCTCGGTGGCAGCTGTGGTCAAACACTGTCCCAGATCCCTCTCGGCCAGGGGCTCCCTGCCCTGCCCAAGCTCATCCTGGTGGCCCGTCAGTACTGTCTCTCTCTGGATCTGCTCCGGAGCAAGCCCAGCAAGGAGAAGGCACCAGCAGCAGCTGTTACAAACCCAATGGCACTGATGGCTCTGTTGGCCTGCAAAGGGGAAGTAAAACACAGGCTGGAAACTTGAAGAGCACCCTAATGAAAAGGAGGCAGAAATAATCAAGACAATTCAATGAATGAGGAACAGCTGTGGCATTCAGTAAGAGGGCACTATCAGGTGCAGACAGCCTACACTGACCCTCCTGAGCCAGGGTCTCCAGTGAGGCCAGAAGCAGTGATGCTTTGGACCCCATGCCCAGGGCTTTGCTGTCCCCATGGAGTCTGTAGGCTGTGCACCAGTCCAGGGGCTCACACAGAGCTGCAAGAAGGTGCTCTGTGAGGCACACAGGGGCTTGCCTCGTGTTGCTTACCTGGTCAGAGACCCCCTCGCCATAGCGGAGCAGTGTCACAAAGTGCTCGCAGTTGTTGCCGAGGAGGTCGTAGGACACCTCCTGGTTGATGAGGTACTCAGCGCGTCGGATGATCTCCTCCACCGGGAGGGGAGCATAGGTGCCATCGTACTTGTTGTTGATCTGGTAAGTGTCGTTTCCCACCACGTCCTTCAGGAGCTGCATCCTCACCCGGGCCTTTCTGCTGAACACTGACTTGGCGCTGCTGAATGTGGCTGGGGGCCCTTCATCTGGGGAAGGCAGGGACCGGGTGAGCCAGGCAGGCCCTGTCTGGCCCCTCCAAGACCTCAGAGGTGTTTCTGGTTGGCTCCTGGAAAGGCCATCTACACTCAAAGGGTCCAGCAGCCCATGGAGGGAGATAGGGCTCCCAGGTCACCCCGAAGGCCGCTCTGCACCCGCTGAGCTGTGCCAGCCTTACCTACGGGCGTCACGTTGATGATGTACCCATCGCCCAGGTAGAGGGCCCAGTGCTGGTAAGCTGGCCGGAAGATCTCGATCAGGTCCCCAGGCTCAGGGTCACCGGGGTGGCTGGTGCTGAAGCTCTCAAGAGCTGCCATCTCAAGAGCACGAGGTCAGGACATGCCCCTCTTGCTGGGCTGGCTCAGTGCAAGGCGCGGTGGAGAAGGGGTCTGGGATGCACACAGGGAACCTGCTGGGGGGTGGCAGGCAGGGGGATCGTTAGGGCCGGGCACTGGCACCCTCACACCGCATGCGGAGCATCACCGGGTGGCACTGAGCGCTGCGGGGGGTCCCCCCTCGCTGCAGACCCTGGCCCGCCATGGCCG
>VZRW01003529.1:260344-286179 GCA_013398125.1 Aegotheles bennettii
GTGGCCCGGGAATTTCCTTCAGGACATCAGAGGAGTCTCATGATTGTGCCCAGCAAGAGCCCTCCGAGCTGGGGGGGGTGGGGGGGGTGGCGGCACAGCCGAGCAGGTGCCGCTGTGTCCCTGGCTTTGCCAGCACAGTGTGCTGAAAGGAGGGTTTGCTAACAGCCAAGCTGTCCTCGGGGGGAGCTGGACTAAGCAGGGTATTTAAAGCCCGGGGTTTCAAAAGTCAGGTGAGCAAGCTGGTTCATTTAAAAGATCAGAGCAGCGGAAGATTTGTCACCTTCCTGGCTTTTGTTGACATGAAATAATTGATTCAGTGGAGCACCGTATTGCAGTTCTGCCTTCTGCATCCCCCCCTGTTTCAAGTCTAAAGTATTTGCAAAGCTTTGCGGTGGAAAGGCAAGGCAATTCTTGTGGTATTGGGGAAAAAAAGCATATCCATGGAAACCCAGAAATCTGCTTTACTTGGGCACAGCTGGGCCCTGTTGCTTGGGAAATCTGGGACTGGGATCCTGCAGGGTGGGGACTGGCCTGTGCTCCCACCGACTGGAAGGGGAGGTGAGCGTGGTCAGCACCGCACAGCAGGCACAGAACTGCACTGTTAGCAAGCACGAGAGCGCAATAGGAAGCTGCTGCTGAGAGGGCAGGAAAGATGCTTTTACAATCATGGTGAAATTCCAGCATAAGGTTGATAGTTCATTTGTGCACCAGTAGGTCTCTCGCGCTGATTCATTTTCATTATGTAATGAGGCTGAAAGCCCCTTTTCATTCACATCCTCTCCAAAATAGCTGTGCTGGGGGTGTGTGTGGACAGCTGGTGTGTTCTTGAATGGACCAGAGTAAAATGCCTTTTATCTACCTAGCTGTTCATGGAGGTTACAAATACTTTTCTGGCTAACAGCACACATGAGTTTATGAGTAGAAGAGAAAGAAGAAAGTGTAAATAAATAATCATCTGCATTCTGGCAGAAACAACAGGAAGCCCACATTGTTCCTTACTGTAATTGGAAGTGAACCTGCAAAGAACTGGAAAAGCATGAGGAAAAACCTTAAATGGTGCATTCTTTATGTCTCCAGGATTCACTCACGGCACTGTGAATTTGCTCAGGGCTTGTACCATGCCCAGGCAGTGCCTCGGTCCCCTGCGCCTTGTGAGTGGTCTGTTAAGGGGTGAGTGGCTTGCATACTGCACAAGGCCTTGCTGCAAACACCTTTGGTCTTCTGCTGTAGGGGAGTCCTCAGCATGGGCTGGGACTAAGCTGATGCAGATCTCTACCCACATTCATCAGTGTGGCAGCTTCAGAGTTTGCAAGACCTCAAGGAGAGTTTGTGACAGGATCTCATTCTTCAGGAAGTTGTTGTTAGGTTGTGCTCTTGCTTAGCCCACACATGTGGATGGCTGATGTCAACCCTACTTCTTGTCCACTCCACCCTGACAGCAAGCTCTCCTTCAGACAGTCACTTATTTCAGTCCAACACTCCCAAGGGGGACAATGAGAGCCATCCCTTTTACTACACCTGTTATCAGCTGAGCTAGGTGTCTTCTTGTGTGTTTCTCTCCCCAGATGGACATGCCATGCCAGAAGAGAAGTAAGAACTGCATCCAGCTCAGTCAGCTAATCCCCCCCATGGAATGATTTGGGTAAGATGATCTTATGAAGACCTGCCTGGGATGCTATAATTAATCTGACTGCATCAGTCTATGGTTCGTACATCTATCAGAGGTATGTGATGGTGTGCAGCACACTTGTGCTGGCAAATTCTGTCTGGACTTCGTGTTTTTCAAACAGCCTCTGAAGTCATAGTCTCTTATGTGGGTTAGGACCTATTTCAGTTTAGGTCTACAACATGAGATCTGAGAGATAAGTTAGATGAACAATTGCAAAGGTTTTCAGCAAATGCAATAATTTTTATTATTATTATTATTATTTCTTAAAATATTAGAAACAATATTAAAATACAAGAGCAGAAAGTAATACAAATAAATTGGAAAAATATTCTAACTATAGGTATGTGTTTTGGGATTCATTTTGATCAAATGCAGCGTTCACGTAATCTTGCTCATGTCTTCTGACACCCAATACATCCCTGGATCGTTCCAAAGAAGAATCCCTTGATATCACAGCTGTATTCACCTTTCTCTTCCCTCTGTATAATGAAAAATATAAAAAAGAACAACCGTTTTTATTTTCTATTCTTAGCTGTAGTGGGAGGTCAATTGATGGTGTAAGCATGAACAAAATCAGATCTTGGAGAAGCCCAGGTTCTGTGACAGTGATGCATATGCCCCATGTAAAGGAAAAGGCATATGTTCATTTCTGTAGAAAAAGCTAAGTTTTCCCTCATATTCCTCAAATAAGATTCCGAATACTGTGGTTCTTTTCTTATCCTGCAGGTATGTGACTAATGGGAGTTTTGAGGTTTACAGGTGCTAAAAGGGGTGTATGTGTCTTGACTCTGCTGAAAGTGGCAAAGCTGGGAAAGGCCTTACCTGCACAGGTACACTGTAGAGGAGATGATAATGACAATAACAGCTATGCCTGCCACAATTCCAACGACGATGGCAACTGTATGGTCCTCAGGATTCTCTGTGGCAGGGTCTTCAGCTGAAGAAGAAATCAGAGCCCTGTTAGTGATAGCTAACCATGTTGTGTACTGTGAGCAGATTTTTTTTCTCAACCCTTGCCTGTCTGCTTGATTTATATTGTGTTCTCTGATGAATGTGGCTTTCTGGAGCAGTGTCAGACCCAGGTCCTGTACACTCTACAGAGCCCTGCTGTCATGCCTTCTAGCACCTCTCCCCTGGGAGATCTCATCCCTTCTTTCTGCTTGGGTGACCACAGGCTCTCACCCACTGGGTTGCTAATTTACAACATGGAAATGAAGGGCAAGCTTAGTCTTCTCCATAATGACACCCATTTTTGAAAATGGTGTGTGTAATGCAGGCAGTGAAATCCACAATAGTTTTATTACCTATCTTTTCAATCTCGCAGCTTGGCCCTGTGTACAGTTCTGGACATTCACAGAAGAAGTGGAGAGATGTGCCATTGGTAGTTTCGGAGCAAACTCCATCATTCTTGCAAGGATCTGGCATACATGGTCCACCTAGCAAAAAAGGAAGGAGGAATACTTCAGACTCAGATAATCCAACTCTGAGAGTTCTTGCCTAGTTTACACTGACTCCTAATGCTGGACATCCTCTGTATTTTAAGGCACATTATTTGTACTTGACAACAGGAATAAGGGAAGGAAACACTGTTTCTACAATGAAACGTCATAGCAAGATCCTCAGTATGCTTCTGCACATGTTCTGTTGCAACTATCCCAAATCTAGTGATGTCCTATAAGCAGTAAGTCAAGACTTCTTAGCCTCAAAGACAATGTGACAGTGGTTGACTCACTCCTGTAGCATCCCCGACTGTAGTTAGAAATGCCACAGATTTCATCAGATCCACACACGATGTTGGAGCAGGAGACAGTGGAGCTTTCTGTGCACTGACATCTCTGAGAGCAGTCATCAGTGATGAATGTTTCTCCAACCTGGAAGACAGCAGATAAATGTTAAAAAATATGAAATAAAACCAGCCAGAATAACCATGAATGAAACACTGGGGCCCCACGGTACTGCCTCTGGTGCCTTCCTAATGAAGACAACAGGGCAGACTATTTTTTTTTAGCAGTTTGTACATCAAAGAAAACAAGGAATTTGCTAATGCAGCTCCCTGGAATCAAGGATGCCCCAAGAAAAAAGCAAAAGAAGAGTTTGGGGTATGAAATCCTAGCACCGGGTGGGGTACATGTGCAACCAACAGTGTCTAACTGTTGCTGGAGATAAAAGAGTGGCAGGTGCACCACATCTTGCCTCCAAGGAAATGCTGAAATGCTTATGTGCCATTTTTCTGGCAAGAGTCACCTGTTCATAGTGTCTTCTTCCACTCATAAAACAATCTTTATTGGTTTAGGCCTTTTCTGTACCAAATCTCTAGTGTTAAAACAGAAATCCATGAGATTATGAAACTGTTCTATACTATAGCAACAATGGAGGATTCTCCATATTCCTCAAAACTCAGCCTAGCTTCTCTTCATGTCGTAGCCTACTCTACAGACTCTTAGCCTATACCACTCTTCACTGAGAGGCACCACAGTGACTGACAGAACTTCTCTGTGACTGGTGCGTTGTAAACTTTAGAGCCTATGAAGTTATTATTTAGGTAACAAAGGTGAAGATTTAACATGAAGGTCAGAATGTAATCAAATACTTCCTCCAAGTGCCTGCCTTGAGTATTCTGGCAGGCAGAGTTTCAGAGGCAGACCAAGTGACCTGCTCTCTCTTCCCTTCCTCCAGAGACAAGAATTTTATTAAAACAATTGTTCTTTGTTTCTAATGCAAAATTCCAGACTGAGGAGAATGAGGAGATTGTCAGAATAATTAGCAAAAGAAAATATTGTTTGGTGCTGCAGGAGCTGTCTGACCCACAAAGAGACTGTACCTCATAATATTTGTCAAGGTACGTGCAGCCACATTGTTTGTAAGGCACACAGGCAGAATCACTAAGAACATAGCCAGGGAGACATTCACAGCCTTCAACACAAGGTGATTCACACTCAGAAGGGCTGGTGAAGTCGCTGCAGGATGCTGGGCATGCAGACATGCATGAGCTGTAGTTGCTGTTGGCAGGACACAATATCCCTGTAAAAATATGGAGAGTTTGGTTATAGCAGGCTGCTGTGCGTTACTTACTTGCACAGTGCCCTTTGAGATCCAGAGGACATTAACATTTTGTAGGAGGTAATACAATGAACACACACACACAGAAATGTGCATATGTATATAATGGTAGTGAAGTTGTAAGTAAAGCACTCCAAAGTCAGGAAATGCATCAACAAAGCTATTTGTATGCTGTGCTCTCATTCCTGGTGTTCACTGATCTCAAATAACTCCTCACACATTCAGGGTAGCTACCCCTGCAAGTACCAGAGCTGTTTCAAAACCCTGGGAACTGTCTTTCACCAGGAATACAAAGTCTTTTAACCATGGGTGATACAGGGGGAGTATGGTTTGATGAATCTCCCAACTTGAAAAAAAAAGTCAGTTAAAAAAAGGCTTGACATTATTATATTAATAATAATATTAAATAATAAATAAAATTAATATTATTATAATATATTATTATTATTATATTGAAATTATAGTTATTTCAGCATCTTTTAGTCTGAAATATTTGAAGTTTTCATCTGAATCTTTTTCATCTTGAAATTTCACAGGCAAAAAAATAAGAGAATTATTATATTTTGTACGTTTTAAAAGAGATTGGCTCTTCTTTCTGGTTCTTCCCGTGCTTACCACAAACTGTCTGTTGCCTCCAGCCTTCCATGCTGACTCCTTGCTGCTGACAAGCCAGCACGTATTCCTCCAGACTGCGACATAAGGTATCATTCTCGTCTCCTGCTACACACATATCAAACACGCAGCTCCTGTGTGTAACATAAGAAAGCATTCATTCCCAATACCCTTGTTATTTTTTATTTTCAGCTGCTTTTGTGCCTGACTCAGATAGTTATGTTTTCCTGTGTCTGGCTGACAGGAAAACAGAATTTAAAAAAGCCCAGCCATGTGACTGGGAAGATCAGGTCATTGGTTGTGCAGCTGCTGCTAATTTGTGAGGTGTTCATCTATGAACAATAAACAGGTACCTGACTGCTTGTCACAGTAAGTTATTCTTTGCTCTCTGCTTCTGTTTTGAGCTAGGATGGCTACATCTTGCTTATAGAGCACTTTTTAGTGCTGCTAAGTTTTATAGCTGGACTACACACTTCTTTTAATACATGGGTGCCCTCCCCTTGTCTATACATCTTGAATATTGACACAGAATTCCATTTTACCCAGTGTTTGTTTGCCAGTGCTATCTTTTCAGCTTTGCTCATCATCTGAATATCCGTGGCCTGATTTTCAGAGACACTGAGATCTGAGATGAATGGGATCTGCAAGTGTGCAGCACCTCAGAAAGATCAGGCAACCACTAAGACAGTAGAAGACGCTGCCCAACCAGATTCTAGAGTGAGGAGAATAGTAGGCATATGCTGAGAGTCAGGTTATATACATTGAAGCCAGTGGTCAGTTTATTTCACTTAAGATACCTCCTCATTCTTACAACTAAGAGAGACTTTGAGGTGCACGTTATCTATCTTTAAACATTAGGTACACTATACGACTAAAGAAAACTGACAGCTACTTGGGAATTTGTGACTGATGATGTGTGACCGATGAATGTGGGAATGTATCAACCTGTTTCATACAGCTCAAAATTAGGCGTGTAGGGATTGTATCTGTAGAAGGCCAGAGCAGCCTTGAAACACAGCAGGGGAAACTTTCTTGAAGATACTAGGTTAGTTAATCTTCACTAATCTGTTTTTTTGGACTTCTCCGTGAAAGATTCAAGAAGTGTGAATGACAGCTTCAGCCTTCGTGGCTATAGCACAGAGACTAGATTTTATGAAGCTAGAATTGCTAAAAGGAAACTAATAGAGCCAGGTACTTCTCACTGAATGTGACATCACAACAGATCATCACAATTATTTAAAAATAAATAAGGGGATTTAAATATATAAATAACTGAATCACTGGGCCCAGTTCTCCAAAGACACTTATTATCCTCAATTCCTATTAACAGCCAGGAAACTGAAGATGAAAAGTTCTTGTCAGAAACTAGCACCAAAATGATTTTGCAAATGGGAAGAACAACTGTCTGCAGTGGACACTTACGTGAAATAGAAGTCTGGTGAGACTGTAGAATGACACTTTACAAAAGGACCGTTCGAGTCAGTCAGGATTTGACACCTAGAATTTCTGTTTTCTTGCTCCAGATCACCCTCACTGCAGCCTTGGAAGAGCCCTGTATCTGGTTCCTCCTCAAAATCATCATCTGAATTGACATCTCGTCTGGAAATGAAGTCATTATGAAACCATCAGTTCTCTGTACATCCAGCAGTCATGGTACTATTCCCTAACTAACACCACAAGAGTACTTCTGTCTTGTGGTGTAATTCTGAGCTTATTTCTCACTCGTGATTTATCCTGAATGCAAAGGAGATAGATAAAGCAAATCAAAGATGTACTAGAACACTTCCTACTGTCTCAGAGAATTATGGGTATTTAAATCAAAATGGATAGCTGTAATTATCTCTTTGGAAGTTTTGCATGACACAGGCTTTATCCAATGCCTCCTTCATCCAACCTATTCAGTAAAACTTGAACATTAGTTAGATGATGCAGCTGGAACAGGCCATGATTTCTTGGACATAGGCTCACTTTCACTGAACAACTGACTCAATGCCTGAAGTGCCAGGGTTCTCCTGCAGGCATAGCCTCCAGAGCCTCTTTGTGCTCAACACTATCCTACATACTGCTTTCTACTATTCTGGCAGACAAATTTTTGCAGCCAAATTATACCCTGACAGCTAATACAATTGCATTTACTTGCTGAAAAAGTTCTGTCTTAGTAGCTAAGCAACCTCCAAAGGTCTTTCAAAGCAAATTGAGAAAGAAGGAAGGAAGGGGGGAAAGAAAGGGGGAANAGGGAGGAAGGGAGGGAGGAAACTTCTTTCCCTACCTGTTTCAATAATGGACTAATTAGCACAGAATTTGCCTCACCACAAATATCACACTCATTTATACCCAAAATAATGTCCTTCCTTTTTGTGTACTGGCAAAAAACACTAGATAGCCACAAAAGCAAGGAAATCAGACTCTTCCAGAACCTCTTCTGGGAGGAACTGTGAAATCATCTTGATGGATTTCAAAGTGACTGTCATGTTTCAGAGGGAGGGATGACACTGAACCAGGATTTGCCCTTCCTCAGGCCCATCCAGCACAACATGAGGTATTTATCTTTGCCAGGATCCATGAGCTTGGCAAAGATCTTATTCATCCCTGTGGTCTAGCACTTGTAATGGCTGTGACTCCAAAGAGGGACACTGAACTGGAGTAATGCAGTGATAGTTCAGGCCTCTCTCGGCTAGTCAGAAAGGCACTGATAGTTCACCTTAATGATATGCAGGAAAAGTCCCTACACACAGACCAAGGAAAGAAGAAAGACCAGAAATAAGACAGTGTAGTTATTTCTGGATGTTAACTATGGCTTAATCCACTCATTTCCAGTGGCTGTTTGCCATGGATATTAAGCAGAAAATTCATTACCTGAGACGAGAGGTTGATCTTTTCAGAGGAACTTTCCAGCTCTCACCAAATGCATTCACGTGCTTCAGCCAAACACCATTTGGATTTGTGAAGTCATTTCTATATCTCCCATCAAAGTTACCACACAAGCCTTCCACTCTGTTTCTGTAGGTGTCGGCCAGCTTTATATCTAGGGAAGTTCAGAAGGAAAAAAAAAAAAGCAAAAACATTACATAGAAACCTTTGCTTCTGAGTGTGTGGAAGAGGTGGAAAGCAGTGCCAAATACCACATTTCGTGGTTCAGATTGGAGTTGGTCGTGTGATATAGGCCTCATACATATGATATGAACACAGCCCTGAACATACATGTTCATACATGTATTCACAGGACTGTTTCTGTGCTCTACAACATGGATCATGAAAAAAATAATTTCTGGCAGCCAGTAATGTATTATATAACATGACATCACCACTTGAGTGCTCTTAGTGCATACTGCTTTGCAACAAAGTGAATGCACCATCCCCTTTTTGCCCTTCACTTACATCGCACTTGCTTGACGAGAAACAGAATTCCTGTAAAACAGACCTTTTCTTTCTGCAGTTGGAATTCTACGGTTTGGAATGATGGTTGTGTGTATAGATGGCCTGGCACTTTCATCATATACTCAGAAATAACACGGCTATGTTCTGTTGTAAATCAGGATTAACTTTGATTTGAACAGAGGAGGTAACGTGTGTTCAGCTTACATGAGTGAATTGTCTATATGTGATATAAGTCCTGCTGAGAAGCACTAAAGAATGGGATTATCTGGAACAGATCAAGGGGAAGCATGTAGAAGCATGGTCTCACAGCAGTATAGCCTGAGGACCTCAGTCCTATGACTGTGTTAAGCTCGTGAAGGGGCAGATCCAGACTTCACCCCATCATTCTGATCAACAATTTTAAGTAATTTGCTTTTGTTTTTATTGCTCAGATCTTATTTAACATGAAAAAAAATAGAGCAGTCTGACTCTGCATCTCATTTCTTCTAAGTTCAGGTGAATCCAGATAAAGAAGTGCCAGGTTTATATATTTTGTTGTTCCTGGGTTATTTTCACAAAGGACCATAGGCTCAAAGAGTGAAGATTCTTATTTTTGCCTTGGGCTTAGACCACCTTTGGGTTGAGAACATTTTTTGAGACAGTGCATAAATATTCCTGTACATTGTCTTAGTATCACTTACCTGCATTTTGATTGCCATCAAAGCTTAGGTATAAGCCAAAATCTGTCTCCAGGTAAATTCTTGTTGTCCTCTGGTATATACGAATACCTTCATGAGGATGAACAGGGAGTCTCACCCTCACACCATCCAACTAAAAGGGAAATAATAAGTTAAAATTGATAATATATAGGCCAAATTAAAACCTGGCTTCAGTACAGGTCAGTACTACAAATGAACACTCCTCTGGTTTTATGATAAATTTATCAGATAATTTAACCAAGTAAAAACCTTAGTATTCTTTTTTTTTAATAATTAACAAAATCGTGTATTGAAGAAAGTGATCTGAACATAGCACTTTCATATCATCCTAGGAGATTTCTATTATTGTCACTGATAAAAATTTGTATGGCTTGATTGTAAGTCTTTGGATATTTGGGGTTTTATTCCTAAGTCTATATTTATTAATTTATTTGTTTGAAGTAGAATTATATCCTTCATAGCTACAGAGAAAAAAGACTCAACACAACCGAAAATCACATTTGTGATTGCCCCATAACACTACTGTAATCATATACTTAGCTTTAATACTTAATACTGTTCTTTAATACTTAATACTGTTCTTCAGAACAGATATCTATTACTCAGAGGTGTTTTACTCGAAGGGAGAGCCTTTCTCTGTGCTCTGCAGTCAGTGAGAGACTTACCAGTAGCTGCTTGTTCTGCCTGAATCGCACTGTGTGATTGTAAACATTGATGAGAATCTCTTTCAGGTAAGTAATGTGTCGACTTAGACGGAAAGGATAGTTCATGCCTTCAATGCTGAATGGTATCAGAGTATCGGGTAGGTCAGGGATGGTCTGAGCCAGAATATATGTGTATTTCCCTTGGAAGTGGTGCACCAGACCATCAAAGGTGACGTAGTGTGGATCGCCCATGACCCGGCATTTCCCAAAGCCTAAAGGGGAAAGGCTTCATTACTCTCCAGTCTGAATGTGTGTGTGCCAGATCACAAACATGAATCATTTTAACGTAAACTACATAAAAATGATTGCTGCTAGCATGCAGGTCTCAAAGTAAAGATGGGTGCTCAGGCATCACCTTAGTGAACGGGCACTCAAATGGAGAGATGAGCAGAGAAATTCATTCCTCTGCTGAGAACCAGTGTGAGCCAAGTGAACTGAAGCAGAACAGGAGGGTTTATTTGCTTCATAGAGACTAAGCTGTGCACATTGGTCCTCTGCAGAGGAATTACTCTGCCACATAGCATTTCTTTCAGTGGGCTCTTAGAGATGTAGGTTTCATAATCCTCAGCAATGCGTTGCTACAAATTATTGGAATCTGAAAAGCAATGTCTGATTTGGCTGGCTCCTTGCTGTCACACTGATTTCTTCTGAGGTTACTAAACTGATCATTGTGTTCACCAGACCTAACAATCAGATGCAGCAACTATTGTCTAAGTATTCTTCTTGACCCTTGAGCCTGGAGCAAACCATTATCCCAGGACCAAGGCTCCCCTTTAGACTGTTGGTTTGGCTCTGCTGTGGTGTTTTTCCAAAATGAAGCAAGGGGAAGCTGGATTTGCGTTATGCTCTTGTACTGATCATAGGACCTATGTCATGCTATTGTTCAAGATTGAAGTGCAGAGTCACTAGGCATCAAGCTATCTCCTAAACAATCCAATTTACATAGAGAATATGGGATTAACTTTGCTTAGTCAAAATAACTATTGAATGAGAAGCATCAAGATTCTCTGACTGGCCTATCACATCTGTTCAGATCTGCTCTGACCTGTTTTCCCCTTATTTTTTTCTGTTCTCAAGCCAACATGCAATGGAAAAAACAGGATAATTGCCAAAGGATTCATGGAAATATCTGAGTTTTTGTTTTGGTAGATACACGGCAAATCTTTTTTCCTTTTTTAAATTTAAATTAGGCAGACCAAACTGTCGAATTTATAGAAGTAAATTTTCAAACTCTTGTTCCACTTCTCTCTACAAATTCTTGGTCTTGTACTGTAACTTTCTGTTCTGAGAACAGAGGCCTTTTTGTGCTCAATAATGTGTCATTAGTTGCACTGTCAGAGCTGCCTTCTTTCCCTGTTGAAAAGACTGGAAGTGCCATGGAAGACAGAATGGACACCCACATAATTTTTCCTTCTCAAGCCCTCATGGAACACCAAGTGAAGACTTGCCCATACCTGTTGGATTGCACTTGTGTTTTCCATTTTTGATCACGCAGGTTTCTCTAGAATCACAGCCATAGCTATTACATTTGATGACACCGTTCTTCTGACACCGGCATCTTTTTGTG
The DNA here is from genome assembly GCA_013398125.1 of Aegotheles bennettii. Classification (NCBI taxonomy): domain Eukaryota; kingdom Metazoa; phylum Chordata; class Aves; order Caprimulgiformes; family Aegothelidae; genus Aegotheles; species Aegotheles bennettii. The sequence goes on from VZRW01003529.1 coordinate 272,033, forward strand.
CAGTGTGGAGTTATCCAGGTCTCCCCAGCCTGGACACAAATTGTGTTAATAATATTTTACTAAGGTGCTCAGCTTTGCAATGCAATAAAAGTTCAATAGCAAAGGGTAATGGGGGCTGGCTAGGTGCTGCCTGTGTGGTTGGCAATTCCACAACTGCTCAATCCAGGTGTAGTCTCACCAAGAGCCTGGGAAGGGGGATCCCATTCCATTTATCATATTGTCTTCAACATGAGAAGCAGAACTAAGACAGACTGCCTGGATAATTCTGATCATTTGACTGGTTTTGAAGATGTCTCAATTTTGGCCTCAGGTGCAAAGTATCAAGCTTCTACACCTCTTAATACCTGAGCCTGTAGCTTTTATTAATCAAATTAAAGGTATTTAAGAGACAGATCCTGAAGATTTCTCTTTCTCTTTCTCATTCAGATGGACAGGGGACTAACTTTCTACAAGTTTTACAAGCAGAGATTTGGTCCACAGAGAAACTACTTACACTGTAGTAATTGTTGTCGTCATCTCTGCAGCCACAATTGCTCAGTGGTACACACTTGCCATTACTGAGCACATAACTATCATCACACTCACAGCCCTCTGTGCACTCTTCTGTCTTCTCACAAAGGGAAGAGGCAAAAATGTCATTGCATGTTGATGGGCAGGTGGAGACACAGTCCGTGTAATGGCTGTGGGACGGACAGGGCAATGCTGTGTGGTGAAGAGAATAGAAGCAGCATTATTAAATACATTTAGAAAATGCATTGCAAACACATGTGCCTGCCTGAAAGCTACAACGTGGCCTATGAACTGGTGGTATGGAATTGCCTTTTAATAGCTGATTTTGATCATCCACCAGTTTTGATTTTTTATATTTTATTTTAAAAACCCAACAAAACCAGAGAACCAACTCTGGAGCTGCTGATTCCATTCTATTAAGAGTATACCTGAACTGGTGGTACCTGGCACTAGATCATTCACACTCAGTATTCCAGTAGAGCTGCACTTGTCTCTTGGGGACTGCTAGAAATGAGAATCTTTAGGGCAAATTCCATAGAATGTTCAACCCTTCACTGGTGCAAAATGTGTGTAACCCAGCTTAACCACAGAGATAAACACATGCAAGAACAACAGATGTGCGTTGCCAGACTGAAGATTCGTCTAGCTCTATGCCCTGTTTCTGCCAATGACTAGAGTTGCATAAGGGGACAGCTGAAGGAACAGGGTAGCAGGACAAAGGGTTCATTTGTCCAGTATTTTCCTCCACTAGTGTCAAGGAGGCAACTAAGAATTCCACAATGTAATACTGAATTGTAAAAAAACAACAAGAAGAAACCCATTATGTTATCTTTACTAATTTTTACACAGTTTGTAGCTTTGTTGAATGGGTGGAGTGAGGCACATACACTGGAAATTAATCTGAGAATGTGGCCCATGACAAGCACCTGGCCAAATTGCCAGTTATCACTCAAAATACAGTGAGTGGCATTGATCCCTGTGTCCTAACACAGTATCCCACTTTGCTTTAGTCTTCCAGTTATTTGATTTCTCCACTGTAGGGTCATTGCTACATCTCATGGCATGCGTTTGGCTACTCAAGGCATTCTGACTCCACATTACTATCCATAATTTGTATAGTCCTGAGTGATCACTGGGTTTAGCTTAACCTAAACACAGTTCAGTGCAACAATGGAGTTATAAAATCATAATAATAGAATTGCATTTTATGAGAATTTTGATTCAATTTTCTTTTACATAACTTGTTCACCTAATGCTGCTAATTTGTTTCCATGCTATCAGCCATCCAAGTTAATTTTTTTCACTTTTTTGTGCACTTACGACAGAATGTGCTATTCCTCCATTTAATGGTGATTCCATGACTCCTGCAGGTGTCCACATAGACTTGAACTATGTCACAGAGTGCGGACTTCATGCCATCATACTGGCACATGTCATAGATGCAGCTCTCTATGAAGTCTTCAGGCTTGACTAGATTATGACAGGCTTTGAATTTGTCTGATTTTAGGACATTGCACTGGCTTTCAATGACTGGTTTATTCTCAGCAGTGCAAGGAGGAACATCATCTTCTCTTAAGTCTGGTAAACAACTGCAGGAAAACACAAACACAGCTGCATTTAAGTTTCAAAGTGTATATAAGGCAGAGACTGAAATTGAAAAGTTTGTTTCTACTGAAAGGTATTTAACAAATAATGTTAGAGACTACAGTCTTCTCCCTGTCTTTGAGTGAAAGATCAGGCAGAAGCAGACCTGCTTGGCAATCACTGTGCTGTGTCTGACCCTCATTACTCTCACTGAACTTGACCCTGACTAGAGGACTGACTTCTCAGCTTGACCTCAGACCTGTCTCATCACTGCAAAATTGTGTGGTGATCTCAACTTCTGGCTGACCCCGGCTTCCACCCTTGGGCCTGCCCTGCTTGTCTTTCTTGGGTAGTGTGGGATGGGCCCTGACTGGTGAGGCCACTGTTCTGTTGGCTGTATTATCACATTTAGCTCCCTGTCCCTTGGGGAGCAGCTGGCCCTCGTTGTTCCCCAACACCACTGTCCTGCTCTAGGTGTTCTCAGTGTAAAATAAACAGAGGCTATGCCACACTGTGGACTGCCCCAAAGCCTAGTTTCCCAAGTGTGTATGTAGGTCAATAGAATAGCTGTGGTTCCCCTCTGGCCTGTGCAGTGGTTTTCTGTGGTGATGGCTTTTTTTTGAGCTTCAAACTGAAGAAGAGAAAAGTCTCATATAAACTGCTTATATGTTACAAAGTAACAAACAGTCAAAACAATTGAAAGGAGACTGTTTCTTGAAGGAAGATGGAAGGTATGAAAAGAAGTTATATTTACCCTGCATCACTATCTTCCTCCACTTTCCAGCTATTTCCAAACTGTGTGACACTGACAAGTGTACCATTGAGCAAGGACAGATCATCTTCACGATTATCATTGAAGTTACCACACATGCCATGTACCTGCAAATGAACAAGAACCATATTCTGAGCACTATACCAGCTTCCCCAATAACTTCTTATTCATTGCCTATGAAAAGATGTGACCAAATCACCACTAACCACTCATCTTGTACCAGACATTTCAGACATACTCACTAGTGTCTGACTGAACCCAAGGAGAAATAAAACAGAAACTGCAGTAAATCTGTGGTTCCCTAAGGCTTTAAGGCATTTAATTCTATAAGCTGGATGTATTCTCCTAGCCAGGTCATTTTCTCTAACTACTCCCTTGAAACGCAAGGACATTGTGAAGAAAAAAAATTAGAAAGGAAAAAAATTATGCGGTACAATACAACTACAAGAAAGATGCAGTAGCAAAACACAAGAATAGAAGAATTTAATAAAAGAAAAGAAATTAAAAGTAAAGGCACAAAGCAGTGGTTTTGAAACAGTGCCAGATGTTTACATACTAAATCTTACCTTTGAGAAATAAGACTGTGGGAGGTTGATTTCCAGATGGTGATTGCCATCATATTTCACTATCACACCAAAGTCAGTTTCCACTACTATAAATCTGCCAACACTTCCAATGGATATGCCTTGCAATCGGTTCTCCACTGGAGTGTAGACTCTTTCATTGTTCCACTGGAGAGACATGTAATTTGTCAGCATGGACATTCTTCCATAAAAGAGTTTCTGCTCACAATCTATATTCCTTGCAGTGCTAAAGATTTCTCTATGACAATTTTAGTTCCTTTACACTTCCACTTTGCATATTCCAACTCTGGATTACAGGAACCAGCCTTTTAGCTGAGGAGAGCTGGGCAGGACTCATGGCCTGTGCCTTTAACAGAGAGCTGGAAAGGTAGTGAGCAAGCCCTTACCCACCCATGGGGTGGATTCCGTGCCTCCAATACCACCCTGGATCCCTGTGCTATTCTAGACCAATACGGTATGACTTGCTTTTCCTCTGCTCTTGTTAGTTAGCTATAGCTAATTGGGTTGACAACACCTACTGAAGTGGGGAGCCCCATTCTTTAGTTCAGGCCACAATTCTCCTATCTAGAGGCTCTGGGCTCCATCTCCAAGATACAGCCAATAGAACAGTAAACCCAAACCAGAAGCCTTGGGAGCCAGAGAAAAATTGTATTTCCCCATGATATCCAGTTATTGGAGGTGTCCACTAGTATTAAGCATATGCATACGTATTCCTTAGGAAACACGAAGATCCTTTTCCCCATAGCTACTGTAGTGAGCTAATTTTAAGATATTTCTTGTCAAAATAAAGAGCACCAACACCTACCAGAATGCCTTGGCTTTTCTGAAGGGTTATTCGTACACCATACACTTCTATGTAGACTTCTTTCAGATATGTGGCCCCTCTTAGGCCTCTGTCTTCATTCTTGCCAAGGATGGTTATAGGAATAACACTGTTGGCGTTGACAACTTCAACCAAGGTGTAGGTGCAAGTACCCACAAAAGTGTACATCATTCCATCGAAAGTGAAATAATGGGGATCTCCTACCACTTGACATGTTGCTTGACCTGAAGGTGAAAAAATGATCTAAGAACTTTGGACTGTATTTTACCATGGACTCAGCTGACCAAAGATGTTTGCATTAGTGTAGCAACCTAATCCTGATCATTATTATGTGGGCAAACCTTCATAGAGGTATCTCAGGTTCATGCCAATTACATTTGCTTAGAAATAAGAAATTTCCAGAAAGTATCTCCTAAATTTAATTTACAAATTATGTACAAACTGGCAAATTGACAGCAAATTAACTTCTTTATACATTTCTGCATGCTGTTGTAGCTATGATTTATGGTAGTTGAGAGTAATACAGAACCTTTCTACTTAGCTATATAAAAATACATAATTATATGTATATAGGTGTAAATAGATACTTAGTGTACTTGCCATCACCCAGACTCTCAGAAATGTAGTTCTTAATTATTCCCAAACTTAGAGCATGCAGCACTGGTGATATGGGATTTGAATTTGTATTGAAAGGAACCAAGCTTGCAAGGTATAAGCTTTTGGGCAGCATCAGTTTTTGCTGATATCCACTACAACAGAAGGGGATCTGTGCTTGCAAGACAGATCATTGTCTTTTCACCTCTTAGCACTGGCAGCAGTCAACTGGGACTTCTCTGCCATCACATATGAAAAGGTATTTATAATAAATAAATAAAGCTAGAAGGAGAAGAAGGCTCTAATTACGGAATTTAGATCAAGAACCATTTTCAGGCAGGACTTACCATTGGAATGACAGCCCAGCACACCATCCCGAATACTGCACTCCTCTCGGACTCCACACTCCCAGGATGTGCATTCAATGGTGTTATTAGCCTTGCAGGTGCAGCGCTCAGTGCAGGGGTAGCTGGTGAACCAGCTTTCATCCAGCTGAGTGGAAAAAAGAGTATATACAATAAGATAAATTGGAAGGTGACACCATAAGGGACAATCAAATTAGTAGTATTTGAATGTGCATGATATATGATCATTTGGGCAATTGCAGCCTCACAGATCAAGAATGTTGTCAAAGTGAGTCTATTTTGTCATTATTAACAGTGTAAATAATAGTTGTTAGTGTTATTAACATTTTTTTCTCTTACGGTGACAAAGAATGAGATCCCGTGATCTTTTTTTTTGTCTTTAAATGACTGAGGTAACTTGCCTGGTGATACTGATATTTTTCATCAACACAACCACAGCTGCTTTCTGGCACACATTTGTCTCCACTCAAAACATAGCCTTCCTTACAGAAGCAACCTTCCACTGGTAAGGAACTGCAGGAATCAACTGCTGAGATATTCAAACATGTAGAGGGACACCTAGTACCACAGCTCTTGTAGATGCTGCCTCCGGGACAGGATATTGCTAGAGAGAAAATGAAAAAATAAGATCACTCAAAAGGGCAAAATCATGATAAAACTTTTTCTGATGCTTTCACTGTTTGCTCCTGAAAATATACAAAAATTGCTGCTAGAAAGCATGTCACTAGACAGTGCTGTGTACAAAGGATTTTCTTGCAGTGTGGCTTTTGGTAGAGGTGGGTAAGACAAGTGGGCCACCCTGCACTTCACGAAGGAAGTCAAACATTGTAGGTCTTTGGGGATAGGTCTGATGTGATCATACAGGACTAATTGTGCTTGGTTCAGTAAACCTTTTTCCGCAGGTTTAAAGACAAAGATACTCCATTAAGGGAACAGAAGAATGTCTTCATGTACCAGCTGACACAGCCCCATTACTCTAGTTTCTATTTGAACATCTGCCGTATATTTAAAAATAGAACTAAAAATCAGACTCTGTCTTTCACTGAGACTCCTTGAGGAAAATATATTAAACTGTTACACCTCTCCTGCTCATGGGCTTCTATCACTCATAGCATGCTCCCCAGGGAAGACATTACATTTTATAGAAATCCTGAAGCATTTGCCCGTTTCTGTCATCTAAAAAACTCCTAAAATACTGTTCCTGGCTAGATTCTGTGATAAATCACTACATATGACTCTCATTTACTTTTGTCCCTACAGCAGGATCTCTTAATCCCGATAGGCAATTACAGCCAACATCTCCAGTCATCTAGCCAGAGTGCCTGCCCTTTGTCAGGTTCTTAATTGAATTTGTGTTTGAATTACTGATGGAGGGAGCACTTGGGAGTCAATCCTCTTAATGTGACTGAGCCTTCTTTATCGCTCTAATCAAGCTATAGATATGTAGGTCCTGGACTATGGCCTCAGACTATGGAGCCTGGATGTCCATTGCTTTAATCTGATTTGGAGGGTTAGAAGCTTGTCTCTTGCTCTGTCTTCTTTTTACATATGAATTCTCTGTGCTCTGTCGGCTCACTTACTGGGTTCTTTCAGGCTATTTTAAAGTCACAGTAACTATTTTCCCAAACTGAGCAGCTCCCAGAATCTCTCAATGCTTTTTTATGTTTTGGTTTCAATGCAGATCTAATTGTTAATCACAGGGGAAAAAAATGAAATAGAAAAAAAAGGCAAAAATCTGCAGAAGGTAATACAGCAGTAACTGATATAATCAAGTTTAGTGTAAAAGACTAAACAAACGTAGGAGTTATGGTTTATTTCAGTGTGGTTGACATTTAGAGGACTTCTTTTCTTCTCCAGATGTGTACTTTGTGGATATAAAGGTCCTTTAAGAGATGTCTGGCAAGCATAAAACTGCCCAGGGCTGCATAAAATCAGCACCAGTAGAAGCCCTGGAAAGCTGTATTCTAAGAAATACGAGTTCTTTGTGTGAAATTTCCCATTAGGTCATTCTGAAGAGAATTAATTGGGAGATAGGTGAGAATACTTGGTTTCTTTGGTTTATGAAGAAATACCTGTTAACATCCTAGAAACAACTGTTTCTCAAGGTCTCTTATTAAACTAGTTTTATAACAAAAAGCCAACAATAAGTATTTGTGAATGGAGGACTATCAGCTCTGCTTACATTGAGGATGGTAAATTTTCAGTGGAGCAAAGCAACAGTTATTTCCCCACTGCAGAAGCTCACATAAGATACAGCTAAATGTAATCAAACTTTTCCAAGAAACTAATAGTAAATTGTTAAGACTTTAAGGATTAGAACTACATGTATCCAAATGTTTATGAAAATTAGTATTTTATACAAATGCTGGAATGGCATTGAAACAGAAGCAGGCTCAAGACATGAGAAAAGATAGGCTATACTCAAAATATTACATAAAATGAAATAACTTGCACGAAGAAGGTAGAGGAGTATGTGCATACTTTTGAAGTTTAAGTCCAGAATAGATATTTATAAGTCACAACACTCACGGCAAAGAGTAGCATTCCTCCACTCTATGCATATCCCAGCATTGATACATGACTCAGCATAGGCCTGCAGTCCATAGCATAAGGATGTTGCCTGTCCATTGGTGAAACACATGTCATAAACACAGTTTTCAAAGAAATTCTCTGGAGGCACTTTGGTATGACAATCCTTGAAGATTCCTGTGTAAATAAAGAAAAATATGTAGAAGGATAGAAAAAAGAGGGAACGATAAGATCACCACCAACTATTTTCTGTCACAGCAAATATATTGTGAGTGCTCCAGGCTAACTTTGTTAAGTTAAACCAATACTTGAAACAGAGAATGCACAAGGAGATTTGGCCCTCTGGATCAGGCTTTCTTTTTTGCATGATTGATACAACATAGCTCACATAAATTTAGAGTTACTGGCTAGGCAAGCCACTAATTCTAGACAACTGCAGGGGCTCTCCAATGCAGGGAACATCTACAGAATTTCAGATAAAGTGTCTGTAATACATACAATGGCTATGCCCTCTGAACTATTTCTTTTAGCAACTAAGTCACTATAAAGCAAAGAGCAGCTATGGCTGCCTGCACACATGGTCAGATAATCATGGACACACCGGCACTGTCTGAATGGTGAACATATCTTGACCAAGCAGCTATGAGGTTTATGTTGGCCATTCACACTGAGGGTTTTATATGCTTCCAATGTGAGTTCAGAACAATGAATTATAGAGAGGAGACAAAACAAGCTGTAAAGTGCTCCATCATATATCTAACAGAGAACTACCAACGCACTACCTGTTGGGTCTGTGATCATGCCACATGCTGTGTTCTTCTTTGCTTCACTCTCTAGCTCAGGATCACATTGCTCTTCTGTCCCACTGGAGCACCTGGGGAAAGCAAGCAAAATTAAGTGTTTTTCACATCCTTTACTATCAGGCTTTCAGTGGAAGATTGACACATCACAACCCTGCACAACAGGGTGTATTTTATTACAGTCACAAGACTTTATCCAGCTTCTTTGGAAAGCTGATGTCAGCCCTATCACTGAATGGACTCCATTTTTAATGCCTTCTGGGCTATTCAAAGGCTTATTCTTAGCTGAAAAAAAAAAAAAAGGGCTATGGGATCAAATCAGTTATGGTTTCTAACCAGAGAACTGGACCAAAGTCCCAACCCCCCTCACAATCAGCAGACTGTCCCTGCTTTGGAAAACAAGACTTAAAGGACACAAACCCTCTTCTCATCCCTTGTGTAATGTAAAGGGGCAGCTCCCTGCTTCTAACAGGCAGTTGGAAGATATAAAAGTGTACTGAATGACAAAGCCAGTGAGTGGATGGATGTCTGATTTTATAGAGCCTGATTAGCAAATGCCATGTGATTAAATTATTATACATACATGGTGTTATTCTCAGGCACAAGCCAGCTTTGTCCAAGATCATTGGAACCACTTGCAATGTCACCATTGGGCTTTATGTTGTCATCATTTGGATCACCATTATAATTACCTGTGAGGGTAAAGAGAGATTTAGGAGACACATGAAATTCACACCTGTAGAACAAACCTAGGTTGCGGGCTGTAAAATAAACTGCAATGAAATAGGGAGGGTATATATGCAACATCAATGCGTAGTGGGCAAAGTAAGAAGAGCTCCATTGTGTTTTAGACTCTGACCACTGACAAGAGCTGCTGTTCAGAGACTTGTGGACTTGAAGCAAGAAGTCTGTAAATTCTTATGTAACTAGACCACATTGCACAGAAGAAACAATTGCTTAGTTAAAAAACCCCAACTCATTTTCTTGGATACTACCTAGAGAATGAGGGATAAAAAAAATCAAATTGTGTTATTTGCACCATTATATTCTTAGGTAGATCTCCTGAATTGAAAGTGTGAAAAACCCATAGAGAGTTTCCAAACTAGGAAATTTCAGATAATCCAAACCAAAGAATAATCAGAAACCCACAAGACAAGCTACTCTTGTAATTTCTACTGTCCAATTTCCACCCCGAAGTACATTTCATATAATCACCTGGATTTCAGAATGTTGTTCCAACTAAACCTTCTCAGGTTCAGGCATTAGCAACATTGCTGATGAAAAATTACTGGTCACTACTAATTCCAGCGAGCTCCTACTCTAATGAGCTACATAAACCACCTGTGACTCTTATCTACTTTGCTACTGTATTGCAACAGAATTTCTCACAGAACACAGTAGAATGTGCCCTTTGTGTCTGATCTTTCTCACAGGTCTCTAAAAGGCTTCTATGTTTCGTATTACACATAGCACTGAATATTTTGTGGTATTTGAAAGTAAAGTGAAATTTCTTTCTTATTCATCAAGTCTGTCAGCTCAGGATTACCCATACTGAATCCTTGCCACTGCTTTGTTTTAATGTAGGCAATTACTATCTTAGCTGGAATAAAAAGCAGGTAAAAATAAGCCTTAGTGGTCTAATTTTTCTTTTCTTTCTTTTCTTTTATTTCTTTTTTTTTTTTTTCCCTAAAGTTTGAGGATGTTGACAAGTGTTCTAAAGATCGCTCTCTGCTGTGGAAACAGCCTCAAGTTTTTATGATTCACAAAATGAAATAGTATAGCATTCCTCACACCCAGCAAAGACAAATACATCAGAATGTAAATAACAGAAAAATGTATTTGTAGAACCCTCAACCAGATGCATGTAAAACACTGCTTTTCCTAAATATAAACTGTAGAACTGAAGTGAGGTTTTTTTTAGTTGGCTAAAAATGTTATCTGTAGCTAAACCTCACAACATTCCAAATGGATAGCATGTTACCAGGAATTTTGTAAGTAACTGTTCTTAGAAACTGAAAAATTCTAGCAAATTTTCTTCATTGCTGTAAATTCTAGTCCATTTGACAAGGAGTGGCTGTGTGTAGACTATGACATGCTGTGAAAAAAAGTTTAAGTAATCACCAGCCCCCACAACTCACTAAAAGTGACTAAGTCTATGACTTACCACAGAGGCCACAGAGCAAACCACTGTAATTAGAGGGCACAGAGACTTCTGCATAGTGATTTCCATCATATCTCACCCACAGCCCGAAGTCAGTCTCCAAGAGAACATATCCACCACTGCTTTGAATACTGATCTTCTTTTCAATAAATACAGGCAGGTTTATTCTGCTGCCATTCACCTGTACAGCAAGTTGTAAAAGTTAGTGTATGGCTGCTGGGATTCCTACCAGTACCAGCAGCTAAAATAGATTAGTGAAAGATATGATCTTGTGCACAAGGGAACTGAAAGTAATTAAAGAACACTTCATCTGAGCAAATCTGTTGGACATCTCATTAAAAGAGGAACACTTGACAAAAAGAGAAAGTTTGCTATGAACTCTACCATCACAGAAAGTATTTAATTACCTGTATGTCAGTTTAAAAATATTATATATGTCTTTTAAACAAGTATTTCCTTACATTCACTTTCCTGTTTTTCAGCAAAGAAATCTGGTTGCCATAGACTTCCACTTGCACTGACTTCACATAAGAGACTTTAGTGTTGGCTCCTCTGTGCTCATTTGTTGTGGACACATCAAAGTATGGAAGCCTCTCAGAGACGTTGCACACTTTGGAGAGGGTGTAAGTGCAATTTCCCATGAAATTATGAACTCTGTGATCAAAAGTGTTATAATGTGGATCCCCAGAGGCACTGCAGGAAGCACGGCCTGGGAAAAAAGACAGACAAAGTTCCTCTGAATCTCCTGCAGTTGCTTTGTTCACATTTGTTTTGTTTTACTTTGTAATTGCTGCTCAGATATAACAGTGATGGCATCAGTCGAGAGCATTCCAAATTCCAGCCCAGACTCCTGTCTTTGGACCCATAAAGAATCTGTACTCTTATGTATCAGAAATCTATGCTAGAGGTTGAGGAAGAAATATAAGCAAAAAGCTTTGATATTAAAAAAAGCTTTGTTATTAAGACATCATTATATAAACTGGAGCAGTGAGGTTTTTAGCATCCATGTCTGAAAGGCTATTTCTGACTGAATAGGAAGAATCTACTCAAAACTTTACAGGGTTGGTTAGCCAGGATAGATCATTGCACCACCAGCTGTCTGAGGTTCTGTACTCAAATCAGTTATGGAATTCCTACTGAACACTGCAGAAACAAGATGTACTTCACACACTTTAAAAAACTGTTGAAGTTAATCAGTCAGTGCTAATATGTACAAATATAAGTGTGTGTGCATTTGTATGTGTGACCTGGGTAAGGTTTTGAGGGCCAATAAGAAATTTCCATTTTCAACAAAAAAAATCTTCCCATCAAATTTTAGCAGGGCTGAGCTTGCATGTATTTTATGGTGTTTATCAACAACAGCAACAAATAATGAAAAGACGTCCTTACCTCTTCTCTGGTTTTCAATGGCATGTTACAAAAATAGCTAAATTTATACCTGCGTCTACATGTCAACCTTAACTGCTCATACAAACAATTAAAACTCCAGGAATTGCATACATAATAATTATAAAAAAAATTACCCCAGAAGACATCCAAAATGATTGGTGAGCTACTGCTCTCTTGCACTTAACAAGCTGACACATGTAGAAGTGTTAGTGCTTAAAATTGGATGAAAGAAGCAGTTAAAAATTATCTAAACTGACATTTAAGTATATTTCCTAAGTACTAAAATAACAATAACCATAATGACTCAGTCTTTTCCAAGACCATGTAATTGGATTATATCCAAAATAAAAACAGAATTTGGAAATAAAATGAAATTTAATAAAAACTACAAAGAATAACACCTGTATAACAGGTGAAATCCTGCCATAGAAAAGAGTAATTTAAATATTTATGGACAAGGCAATAAAGGGTATGTGAGATAACTATCAGGAAGCTAACCTACAGTTACCAAACAGCCCAACACTGTGACAAAAGACATCCAGGACATGACTTCAATAGTGACACCTCAGAAAGAGGCAGCATTGAAGGACTGGTTCCACCATTGTGATTGAGTGAGCAGGGAAAAGCTCTAATCCTCTAGTATAAAAACTGTCACTTGGCTGTGGGACCTGGATTAAGAAAACTGAGCAGTTATAACAGCAGTGAGAAATAGGAATGGGAAACGACATTACCTGAGCTCGGTGTCGGTCTTGGTGGTGACGGTGTGTGTGGAGGCTGTGTTGTAGTGCCTGGCAAGGGGATCGTGGGTTTTGGTGTTGATGGACCTAGAACAAGAGAGTTAGAGGAGATCTGTGTGAATGTGGGAGTTTTGTTGGAGGCAGCTGGTCCACCCTTCCCAAACACCCCAACACCATGACCAGAGAGGCCCGGGACAAGGATTTCACAGTGACTCCTCAGCAGAGATTCCTGCACTCAAGAGCTCTTCCACCACCACAGATGGAGGATAGAAAGAGACGTGTAACCCCTTCACTATAGACACTCCATGGCTTGGCCATGAGCCTCAAAGGAAGCTAACTGAACACTTGCCACAGCAGTTGAAGATAGGAATGGAACATGGCAGTTACCTGAGGTTGGCGTGGTTCTTGGTGGTGATGTCGTCTGTGGAGGCTGCGTTGTAGTGCCTGGCAAGGGGGTCGTGGGTTTTGGTGTAGGTGGACCTAGAACAAGAGAGAGAGAGTTAGAGGAGATCTGTGTCAACATGGTAGTTTTGTTGCAGGCAGTTGATCCACCCTTCCCAAACACCCCAACACTAAGGTCAGAGGGGCTCAGGGCAGGGACTGCACAGTGTGTGTTCTCAGCAAAGATCCCCAGCGGTCAAGTGCTCTTCCACCAGCAGAGATAGAGGATAGAATGAGACAGCCAGCCCCTTCACTACACACACTTCATCCCATAGTTCTGGGCCTTGGAGGAAGTGAAATGAACAGTTGCCACAAGCAGTTAAAGGTGGGGTTGAAGCATTAAGTACCTGAAGTTGGTGTGGGTCTTGGTGGTGACGGTGTGTGTGGAGGCTGTGTTGTAGTGCCTGGCAAGGGGATTGTGGGTTTTGGTGTTGGTGGACCTAGAACAAGAGAGTTAGAGGAGATCTGTGTGAATGTGGGAGTTTTGTTGGAGGCAGCTGGTCCATCCTTCCCAAACACCCAGCACCATGACCAGAGGGGCCCAGGACAGGGATNTCCAGGGCAGGAACAGCAGAGTGTCATCTCAGAAAGAGCCCTGTCACTCAAGAATTCTGCCAACAATATTACTGGCTGATAGAATGAGATGCCCAGCACTTTCACGATACACACTCCATGCCATGGTTGTGGGCCTTAGAGGAAGTGAAATGAACAGTTGCCATAGCACTGGTAGATAGAAGTGGAACACGGCAGTTACCTGAAGTTGGTGTGGGTCTTGGTGGTGATGGTGTGTGTGGAGGCTGTGTTGTAGTGCCTGGCAAGGGGATCGGGGGTTTTGGGGTTGATGGCCGTGAGACGAGA
>VZRW01003534.1:0-13161 GCA_013398125.1 Aegotheles bennettii
GGACCAAGGCCTGTAGTTGCAAGCCTGCTGTGGCTTTGCTTTTCATATGGATTCCCAGTGATATCATATCAAAGACATGGTAAATACTAGTTTACAAAAAAGTGATTTCTTTTGAGACATTTATTGATGGGTACTGCAGTCTCTTCCCATGTGCCCTGCAGGCTACTCTGGTGAGGCTCATCACAAGTCATGCCTTGGAATCCATAGCACTCCATTCAAAGCTGACAGAAAGCCCTAATTCATCTTAATTTTGAAACTAACCAAGGCCATCTTGTATGGTATTGATTTCCATGTAGTCAAAATAGGCATTCTGTGTCCTTGAGACTTGGTTCAGAAATTCAGGTGGAGAAAAGAGTGAGAAGGAAGAGACCTGCCCTCCCTGAGCTCAGTCACTTTATTTTGTTTACCAGCAGCTTGGTTAACAAACCCTCCAGTTAGTTTGTTCTTGCAGTTAATCATTTGAAGTAGATATAATCTTAAAGATGGTTAAATAATAAGCAAGCCAGTAAAATCACAGTGTAAAATATGGCTTCTTTTTTAGAGTGCTGTAGCATATACCTCTGAGTATGTGAATTCAAATTTGCAATGTATATACCCATGCAGGCAACACAGATGAGCATATCAATCAACATATGCACAGAGTGCTTCCCAGTCAGATGTACCCACAAGTCTTTGTTAATTTAAGAAGACTTTGTTGCAATTATGCCATGTTCAGCAGGTTAGAAAGAAAAAAATAATTAATATTTGTTTAATTGCGTGAGAGTAGGGTGTCAGTTAGTTTACTGGTACAGATTTTCAGTGACAGCAAGTAACCTTCCAGATAACTTTTCCTTTTATTTGTTTTAGAAGTTTATAATTTGGAGCTGGAAAATAAGTAATTTCATGCTTCAGATATAACAATATATTGAGAAAAATGTGCTGTTATTATCAGACATGGTGCACCCAATATGCACTCAGAATCTACTCCTGCTAATTTATAAGGAGAACATCCCTGATGCTACTAGGTTTTGACTTTAAAACCTGTAATTTATTCATCTTGCTGAAGATGACTGATAATGTTAGAATGGATGGCAAATGTCTCAAAAGAAATCACTTTTTTGTAAACTAGTATTTACCATGTCTTTGATATGATATCACTGGGAATCCATATGAAAAGCAAAGCCACAGCCTTTGTCTGCCTACTCATAGTGATTTACTTCTCCAAGATGATTAACAGCATGTTAGGTACTGGAACTATAAACCTGAAAGTCAGACTGGATGTGTTTTCAATTTATAGTAATTATAATAGAATATTTTTATGGAGAAATGAAAATCAGCCATTTCTACAAGGAAATAAAGTTGTTCTTTAAGTACATTTTCCCTTGGCCTCTGACTCTGTCTGAATCATGTTTCTTCCAAAATTTCAAATATAATTTTCCTTTAAAATAGTCAAAAATAATATACATAAGAATAAACAGGTGTCAACAATGTAAATCCGCCTGTTAGCTGACATCTGTGGCATCACAGCATTGTATCACTTTCTGTGAAAAAAAGGCTATTTAGGAAACGTTACATTCCCTCATGCTAAAAGTGAGGAAGAAAAAACAAAGCTCTTTACTTGTTCCTGTGTTTGTATATATATGTATGTGTGTATATATAGCATGTATATAAATATGTATAACTCACTGGATGGATGGGAAAGTGCAATGGATTCCCTCCATCCCAAATTAAAATTACACTTTATGAAGCAAGGGTCTGTTGAATAAAGGAATTGTAGTAAGCGTGGGGAGTCTGGTGAAATGCATTGGATCAAGTGTAGCTGGCAGATTGGTGGAAGTACAAACAAACAAACAGTTGGTTATGCTGACATTCTTTCTCTAATGTGATTATTTTGTCTGCCTGTTTATATTTGGCTGTGAAATGCTCAGATGACAGCAGTGACTGATCAGGAATATGAGCCCTCTGTAAACATGAGCAAAAGTCTTAATTTCATGTTAATTTAGTCATATATTTATCATACCGGTTTACACTGCATTTCTAAAAAAGGACTCCAAAGCTACAGTTGCAGTCTACTAGTTCACCACATGAAAAGTGAGTGCCTGCATTTTTCCTGCTTTCATGATACATCACAAGTGACATGCAAAGGTGATGGGGACCATTGTCGGTTTTGCCTTCACCATAATTATGTGTGTAAAATACCAATCAAGTTGCTAATATCCTGGATCTGTCATCATCAACCATAAACCTAGAATCCAAATAACGGTCACTGTCATGACTGCAGATCTTGTAACCTCTATGTGCTCTTGTACACCGCAGAAATCTGTTAGAAAGATGATGTTATTGCTTCTTACTCTTCTTCCTGCAATTTTTAGAACAACAAAGGTTATGTATCAAGAGTACCTTCTATAAAACAGTCTTGTTTGAGATCATTCTTACATTAAATAAAGGCATAGTTATAGTACCAGTTCCATATATCGTGAATTTATCATAATAAGATGTATTTAGTTGACAGAAATTTTTACAAATTTCCCTGAGTAAAACAAGTAATTCTGGCTTTTGCAGAGTCTGATACAACTTATTATGAAGGGTAGCAGGCTATGATAGAAGATCTAATTCATCTCAGTCTCCGTACTGCCACAGACCTGGAGATAAACCTAACAGCAGCAGTGAGTATAAGCCTAAAGAAGCCAATTATACTAGTCAAGGCACCATGGGCTCAGTACCTGCAATGTTTCACTGAAAAAAAAAAAAACAAAAAACAAAACCCATAAAGAATAAAAGTCAAGGAGACAGGGAAGATTCTATTATACTGGATGCACTAAATCTTCAAAGCCTCAATTTACCTGTAAGAAAATTGTTAAACAAGATATCACTTGTTTCACTTGTTTTATCTGATCCTTCCCTTGGAAGTTTTTGGAAAGTTGTTTTTTGGACTGCCAGCTCAAAGATTTTCTTCTCTTATTTTGACAGGTCTTAACCAATGCTTTCTCCCAGAACCACTTTTAGTCATTTTTAAACTTAATCATTGAAATGTCTCTGCAAGTTTTGGAGTTTATAGTTCGATTTTGTTCTCATTTCCTCTCTCCATTCAGGCCAAATGATGAAATAATTTACTTCCAGCTTTAGAATATGCACCAAGCCAAGGTTCTTCAACTGAAATACAAACCTGTGGAGTTCAAGCCATGCATCCCCTCCAGCCCAGCAGAACACTGGCTCTATGTCCTCACCTTTCTCTCCTATTATTATGGGCCTGACTCTGGCTTTTTTCTTGGGATGAAAATTCAGTTCTGTCTTCGTTACTGAGAAGTCTGGATCTGCTTCTGGAGAGTGTTTTGTAAAGTCAGAAGGCTTTATAAAATCTTTGACCTAGCCAATGAATGCAGTCATGTTCCAAACTCTACTGACTTTAGCACAAAGCTACAGGTGAAGAGTGTAGTAAAACTCTGAAGTGTTTTTCAGGCTCTTCTCTTATGACTGCAATTGGCAACTATCCCAATGAATACTCAAAACTGTATAAGACTATAGTATGAGCCAGATTTTCCAAGCCATTGAGACCATGTTGGGCTATTTATTCTGTATAAAGTAAACTTTCAGAGCACTGTGATTCATAGATTTAAAATCCAGAAAGATGCTGTAATTTGACTTCTGTGCATTTGTGAGCAAAATACTGCATTAAATAAACCAGTGGCCTAATGAAGCCTGGGAGCTCTTGTATAACTTCTTGTTAATTCAAGAAATCAAACAGACAGAAAAATAACCATTTCTTTGTCTTTGTAGATCTTGTAAATCCGTATTCCCTATTCCTTTAAATCTATAGCTGGAAGACAATTAATAGTTAGGATATCACTAAAATGTTGCTATACAGTATGGCAGGATGAAGAGGTTTTAGGGATAAAAACCGAAATCTCCTTGTTAGCATTAGAAAAAAGAAAAGAAAAAAAAAATTCTTTACTGCTATCACAGGAGTCATTAGCCTAGTTATTTTACAAATATTTGTACTTTTTTTTGGCACAGTCATGCCAACCAATACAAGTTGTATCACAAGTGTTACTGACTGTTCAACACCGTCTATGCTCCCAGTAATGATTGTGGTTAAAAGTCACACTTCGGGGTGTAAATTAATCACCTGCATTTAGAGACCGAGAGAATTAATAAAAAACCTGTAGTACTGTCTACTTGAGCAAATTTATTCCTAAATATGCTTCAGCTCATTTTAACTGGTTATAATGAAAGTTTTCACTTAAAACTTCCAGGTTTTTTTTTACCCCAGACCTTGCCAGGGCCCTGAGCGCATAGCTGGAGGGCTAAGGCGTGGGGCCAGACCAGTCCAAGGCCAGCTCCCCCACTGACAGACCGGGGCTCATTGTAGCTCCTCGGTGCTGAGTCTGATACAGACTCACTGCCTGGGCTGCCTGGCTCAGCCTTGGAGCTGCCCCATCCCTGCAGGTACTGGCTGGGTAATCAGTGGGCTGTGCCTGATCCTGGTCACTGTCCTCAGGCCTGATCCAATCTTGACGTGCCGCTCAGCATCCCAACTCCTTCTTGCTGAGGTCAGGGATCCTGCCAGCCATATTACCTCTTCAGGCTGCCTCCCAGCTTACCTATAGGAGCAGCCAGCCCTTGCAGCACCCTGATGGTGCTGACCTTCTCTGATATTAAGAGTGTGACAGTGTTATAGAAAGCCTCCATGTAAGCTTATGGAAGTCAGGAACTACATTATAAAAATGGCAAGACTTCTTAAACAAATGAATCACAGAATCACGGAATCGAAGGGACCTCTCGAGATATCTGGTCCAATCCCCTGCAGGTTCACCTCAAGCAGGTGGCACAGGATCGCATCCAGATGGGTTAAAAATGTCTCCAGAGAAGAAGAATCCACAACCTCTCTGGGCAGCCTGTTCCAGTGCTCTGTCACCCTCAAGGCAAAGAAGTTTTTCCTCATGTTTAGATAGAAATTTCTGTGTTCCAGTTTGTGCCTGTTGCCCCTTGTCCTGTCACTGGGCACCACTGAGAAGACTCTGGCCCCATCCTCCTGACACCTGTCCCATGGATACTTATAAGCATTGATAAGATCCCCTCTCAGTCTTGTCTTCCCCAAGCTAAACAGACCCAGGTCTCTCAGCCTTTCCTCATAAGAGAGATGTTCCAGTTCCCTCATCATCTTTGTAGCCCTTCACTGTACTCTCTCCAGTAGTTCTTTGTCTTTCTTGAACTGGGGAGCCCAGAACTGAACACAATACTCCAGATGTGGCCTCACCAGGGCAGAGTTGAAGGAGAGGATAACTTTCCTTGACCTGCTGGCCACACTCTTCTAAATGCACCCCAGGATACCATGGGCCTTCTTGGCCACAAGGGCACATTTCTGGCTCATGGCCAACTTGTTGTCCACTAGGACTCCCAGGTCCTTCTCCCCAGAGCTATTTTCCAGCAGGTCAACCCTGAACTTGTACTGCTGCTTGGGGTTTTTCCTTCCCAGGTGCAGGACTCTCCACTTGCTCTTGTTGAAGTTCATGAGGTTCCTTTCCACCCAACACTCCAGCCTGTCCAGGTCCTGCTGAATGGCAACACAGCCTTCTGCTGTGTCAGCCACTCCTCCCAGTTTGGTATCATCAGCAAATGAAGTGTCTAAGAGAGCTACAGAGGAGAGCTTATCAGTTTCTAATAGGCTGAATAAACATGCTTGGTTCATAAAATATTGTGAAGTACAATTACACAGCATGTACCAGTGTTATGTAAGGTGATAAAACAGTAGAAAAGATAAGGTTATTTATTAATGCACATGTGCCAACAATTCTTGAAGTCAGGACGAATTCAGCCAACGATATATCTGTAACTACCTCAGCTTTGTTCCTTTTTTCCTGAGAAGCTACAAGAAAAGGTAGTAAACTGTCAGCATTGAAACAGGGCCTGCCTTTGGTTTTCTTTTTGAAACATTATTCTTCCTTTCAGTCAGTAGTATTCAAATGGATAAGAAGTACAGTCCTATAAACACCTCTCTATAATCACCTCTATGATCTGTTGAAGTATTACAGTTTCCACTTTAAATGTGAAGCAGTGAAACACAGAAATCTACCTAAGACTCCACAGACCCTGGTCTTAAGCCTGGTGCTGTTATGAAATTTAGCCTAGTCTTGGACTCTATCTCCCTCTGAAGGAGTCCATCTCTCTACAGTGATTAAAATTTCTGGTGCTTTGCTCAGAGAGACCTGAGTTCCAGGTCACCACAATGGAGCAGTGCACTGTCATGTAGTCAGGTAACAAAGTTTGTGTAGGGGTTTCTGGCCTGAAGAAATATGCAAATCCCACTTATCCCCGAACAGCCAGCCGGTGGCAGAGAGCTGCATGGGCCAACAGCTCCCTGGGGCTGGGGGCAGCGGGGGCTCCTGAGGGAAGGGCAGGGCCTGGCAGACAGGGCAGGTCCCAAACCCAGCCAGGAGCAGGCAGCCAGGGGCACCAGGGCAGCCCCAGCCCCAGGCGTCGGGCATCTCCCTGGGGACAAGGATGGGCCAAGGTCAGGTCAGGACATGAGTCTGCAGGTGGGCCTGGCTCAGAGGCCCATGGCAGGGCAGGGCTACGAGGAGCTGGAGATCAGCCCTGCTGTGGGATCAGTGGGGCAGGGGACGGCAGCTCAAGGGGCTGACATGGGGTCCTGGGCCCCAAGCAGAGTGGGAGGCACCCAAGGAGGCTTGGCAGGGGCAATGCGGCCCATTGGTGCCTTTAGGGCCCTGACACAATGATTAATTAATATATGTTGATCTTTTAAATATGGCTCAGTTTCCCTTGAGTTGCATGGAATTGACTTAAAGGTATTAAACAGTTTGAAATTGAAGTTCAATAGATACTATTTTTATCTGAAATTGCTGATTATTCTTTTTCTATCAGATGTTGGCACAATAAAGATTTATTGTAGGTTTGAAGGCATTTTTTAGCACAGACTGTTTTTTCCTATTTGGAATATTTCTGTTTCTGGAAGGCATTCTGGAAAGCCCAAAATCTAAATATTAACAGTTTAAAACATCTTATTTTTTCGTGAAACAATTCCTACATGTTGTTTAACTTCAGTTAATGAAAAGACTGTTCCGTGGGATAGCAGTTAAAAATTCTTCAGCACACAGAAGCCCACTGCACAGGACTTTGCATTGGTGGAGCTGGAGAAGCAGTGGATGTGTCATCTCATTCTGACATTATACATTACACACTAGCTTGTAATTCAGTTTATAGGTATTTCTAGAAAACTGTTTTATATATGAGCCAAATTGAAATATCTAGATCATGTCTGCTCATACAAGTGTTTTCTGGAATTAAAACCACACCACTGAGAAATACAACATTTTATGGATGTCTCACAAAAACAGGATGGAAAGAAAGTCATAGTGAATGACAACAGTGAAGCAACTTGAATGCTTCCAGTGCAGGAAGTGAAAGTGGACTTCTAGTTCAGCTTCACCACATAAACTTGTCCCATCTTTTTGCCTATTTCCTCAGGCCAGAGAACTCTACAAAAAGTGTGTTACTTAACTACATGACTGTGCACTTCTCCATTGTGGTGACCTGGCATTCAGGTCCTTCTGAGCAAAGCACCAGAAATTTTAATCACTGCAGAGAGACGGACTCCTTCAGAGGGAGACTGAGGCAAACCAAGGTATGTTTCTGTATGACTACTTCTGCTGGCCTAAAGAGCTTCACATTTAGCAGAAGGACCAGTTCGACATTTCAAAACCTAACCATTCACATTCCAGGTCAGGCTTCTAGGTTGCCAACAGAATATGTGGGGAATAGTATATCACAACCTTGTGTAAATTAGTCACAGCAAGCCCTAAAAAAGGTGTGTGATTCAGATATACCCCAAGGAACTAGGCACCTTCTACCCATTGGATTCCCTAGTGAGGAGCCAAGGATTTAAATTCTTCCATTTGTGTTTGAAAGTCGCCATGTCAAGTACTGCATGAGGGTTTATTAACTGGCGAGTAACAAGCCCTCAAGTTTTACCTGCTTGTAAAATGCCTTTAAAACAGGCATGGAAAAGTCAATCATTGTGTTAACTGCTACAGAATTCTGCATCTGAAACTCAAAGATTTTAAAAATAGCTAGTGAAAAGAATCAACAGCAAGAAAAGCTGGTCTTGTTTGACCTTATAGCTGCTAAATGTAAAAACTGCAGGAATCTAGCAGTGAATTCAGTGTGTTATGGTTTGAAGCTTTTTGTCTTTTTTGAGGACCCGTCTCGGGAAGGAACTGGTATTCCATAACAAAACTTCCTGACAGAATTGATAAAAGGCAAAGAAATCTAGGAAGTTTTTTCTCTTCAACTTCTGCTTTCGGCAGTGTTGCTTGCATTCCTGGCAGACTGAGCGAAGGGGGGGGAGAAAAGGCTATGCCGCTTTTCCTTATCAGCTTTTCTTCGCCCTGCAGAGACTGACTTTTTTTTTTTCCTCGGCTTCTTCTGCATACCAGGAGAGGACTCTTTCTTCCCTGGATTCCTGGTTTAGGGATTTTGTAAATATATTTATCCTTTTCCCTTCCATTTCCCTTTTACCTGTTATTTCCTTTTTTCCCTGTTTCATTAAATTAGTATAGTTTGTTTTCAATCTCCAAGCATCCTGGGTTTTTTCTTTGTTTATTTCCTTCCCTATGGGGGGAAGTAAGCAATAAAAATATTGTCTTGAAATTCGTAGTCCGCCCTAGCTGCAAAACCGAGACACAGTGCTTGTAAAGTATTAGAAGGAAGCAAAAGGGATTCTGTCCCTCTCATAAATATGGATAGGAAAAGCAATTTACCTTCACACTCAAAAGTTACTGGTTTGTTTTTAATTTTTTCAAGCCTGATATGGTATAATATCTTTTTCCTAAGGTTATTTTTAAATATGATCTGCTTGAAGGCAATGTGATCAGTCCCTGGGTGGGAAACATGCTTCGTTTAAGTCCACAGCAATCTGTACTGCTTGATTAAAAAGCAAGTGCTGATGGCCTTCACAGGGAGTCTCATCCATCCTGCCTTAGCTAAGAAGCTGGTAGAGAAAATGGTGGTGGAAGGAGGGGAAGGATGGTGGACAGTGCTCCATGAAACATTGAACAACAACAGCAACAACGATTCATGAATTATCTGTATTTAAAAGTTCTATCAGTGTGGAAAACTGGCTCTGAAAAGAGAATTTCAAACTGTTTGATGATTGCATGTCCTGGGAATTCAAATGAACTTTGTCACCACTGCCAGTTTCATAAAAGAATGAAGTCTCCAGCAAGGCACAGATGGTAGTTCTGAATGAACAGATGATTATGCCAAGAGAATATTATACTCGGAAACACATTTTATTGATATATGAGTAAAGCTGTTAGAAGGACAGCTATGCATAAGAGGACCTAGCAGTTTATTGAACACCTGAACACAATAAGAAATTAGGCAGTGGCTAAAGGTTATTTAGCGCATTCTTCAGTCCTACTTACTGGGAATTAATTGGAAAACTGTCCAGAAATCCTGAAGATTTAAAAGGTACTATAATTATTGAGAACTACCAGAAGATGTGTGAACAACAACAATTAGTAATCTGTATTTACCCAAACTGAAAGGAGATTATGCACTAGCTATTGGATTCCCAAATAGCACCAGTGTGGACAGTTTAGAAGAGGGGCCAAATTCCACATGTATTCTGAGTATAAATTCATTTACCTGAAGCAAATAAAAGTTATGCTCATTGATGTGATTTAGGGTGATTAAATATTGGAATATGTTGCCCAAGAAGGTGGTGGAGTCACCATCACTGGAGGTGTTCAAGAGGTGTCTGGATGTGGCGCTGGGTAATATGGTTTAGTGGTGATGTAGGTAGATGGTTGGACTGGATGATCTTGAAGGTCTCTTCAACCTCAATGATTCTATGATTCTATGTTTACAGGCTTACAAACCCAATCACATGCCCCTCATTGTGCTATAAGTTAATGGGTTCACAGTGGTTAAATACATTGACTCAATTAATAGAATTACTTCTGGTTGCACCTGTGTCATTCACAGCCAAGATGGGTTCACTGACTTCAGTTGAAACACTGTGACTGTAAACCAAGGATCTGATGTGACAAGAGGTAAGAAAAGGCATGCATGATCTTTTGAATTACTAGATTTGAAAATATTAACTTCATACTTGGTGTGATCATTTCTAAGTGAAGACTGGAAAGAACATAATTGGATTCCACACTGGTTTTAAATCCAAAGTAGCTCCCTTTAGGTCAACTGTTTCTTTCTGGTGACTTCAAGATGGTTTACGTAAGGGATGAAATGTATCATATGAGATTTTTCGTAGGACTGAAAGATAATCAGCAGTATGTCTTGCAGGGCCACATCATAGGTGTCAGCCTTAGGTTTTTCCATATATTTTCTTGAGCATAGAGGGCAAGCCTTAGAGGCAGATGACCCTGGTGAAATAGTACAATCTCTGTTGCTTGAGGGAAAGTATACTCACCACCAACATGACAGCACAAATAATATGTGTCCCTCAGACAGCATTTATCCTGTTGTCCATAATGAAAGTATATGAGGGGTTACCTAAGCTATTTAAAAACTACTTGTGTTCAGATATAATTATTTATGAAATTAGGAATAAACAAGAGATTAGGATTATACTGGGAAAAAAGAAAAATGAAAAAAAAAAAGGGAATCATTCTCTTCTAGGTTTCAAATGCAAATTCTAGTAAGGGAGCAATACAGGAATCCCTTCCTCCCACATGCTCTCCTATTGATGTAATTGAGTTTTTTGTGTTATTAAATTGAATCCATGGGTCAGTTTTCAATTCCATTTTAGCATTCGTGCAAGTTAATTTCAATGCCAACAAAGTCATATTAGTGCAAAGCAGTGAGACATCATCCACAAACCCATTTTGTACGTGGGAGATGAATACATTAGCTTCTCAGCAGATGGCTGTGAATTCTTCCAGACAGAGCATGTCTCAGGCTTTCAAGAACCATTTATCAAATGGAACACTGAATTGTCTTCAGTTCTGCAGTAGTCACTCCAGGGGAGCAAGTGCTAAATGGTTTAAAGACAAGAGACAATTGTACTGCAAGCCATTGTAAGCATTGAACTATGCATCAGGTCAATTGGAACTTCATGGGCACCTGTTGCTTTGTGATGGCAGAGCTATACCTCTTTACCTATTCCTTTAGAAAATGTTCTTCTTTTAGTCAGTGGGGGAAAGAAGTTGTGTAAATTACATTTTGAATATCCAGAATTATTCAGTAGCTCCATTTCTCATGTTACTTCTGTGATTCTGCCATTTTGAAGTGAGAAGTGGCCAGTGGAAGTTAAGAAAAAGGACATCAGCGTTATATAAACAGAGAAAATAATTTCTCACTTTCTAAACAGAACTTTTTAATGAAGAATGCAGAAAACCTATTTAGTAAAAGGTTATTAGAGTTCAACTAAAGAGATTCTGTATAATATTCGTGAAGTAATAAGGTTAACATTTGTTGTTTTAGAACACCTTCCATTGCCAATGCAATGTGCAGACCTAAACTCATGAGGCCTCCCAGCAGTCTAATTTACTGAGTGGGCCACATTTCTCCTAGTCTCCTACGGTGAAGGCACACAGCACATGTGCAGGTGAGAGCTGAAACTCAAGGAACAAATAGTAATATTCTTACTGTGGATTTTCATGGAGTCAGAACAGGATTTTCTAAGTGGCTGACATAATGCCGTATTTTAATTTTTGGATTTCTAGCAGACACAATATGTGGGGAATGTATCTGGAGCCATTAGAAATATTGAAGCCTGTAAATATCTAGAGGGCACTGGTCATGTTTATTGGCTGTCATTTACGGAACAGGAGACAGCTGCTCTAGTACAAACTGCAACGTCGGAATCTCTTAATCAATACTCATAGGAGGGGTATGAAACTCTGGAACAGAAAAAAAAGCAACTTCCTTCCCTAATCCTAGCAATCCCATCTACAGCACTCTGTCACAAACCCATTTCATATGTATTTGATGAATACAGCAGGCATCGTGCTGTAATGTACTATAAATGTTAATAGTACAAATAAGAGTCATAGTTTATTTTTACTATATATAAACGTGGAATTACATTTTGCCAGGTGTAAATAACTTGGCAAATGTTAAACAAAAACCATCTGAGAATGGCATAACTGGACAAGGGTGCAGATTCTTATACTCAGAAATGTGGATGGATGGAAATGTCAGGACAGTTGACATTCAGACAGTGATGGACTGCCCAGTCCTTCCTGGTTTCTTTTTTACCCACGTACCAATGTAACTCCATGGCATCAGCTGATTTTTGTGACAATAGTAGAATTAATGCTGATTTATTTGCCAGTAAATAAATGGAAAATCAGATTTTTTTTTGCAATTTCAAATAATAGTAGCAAATTCTTTTGTAGGTATATCTTACTATTTGTATATATAATTTTATATAGATAATTGAGATACACTTTTCTGATTTGAAAACAAAAAAATAAAATTTTTGTTGACAGAAAATGTTCATCAAGATTTGACTGCAATGGTTCCAAAACTTTAAAGAGTGCACCAAGATTTCTGTAGGTCCCATCAAAACTAATATGATAGGATGTTCAAATAGCCACGAAAGAAAGCCAATATCATAAGTAATTGAAAAATACTGCTAATGTCAAGGACTAATACCCTAATGAAGCAACAGAAACAAGGTTCAAGCTGGGCAAAAGAACATTTGCCAAAGTTATTTTCCACACATTTTTATAAGTACAATTGGTTTTATTTAATGAAAATATGTTTACCTATTTACCTATAGTAGGCAAATGTACAGAAACTAAGGTCAGATATTTTCTATGCAAGAGCAAAGAAAAACCTACTCATTAATTTTTTGATCATCCCTTTCTCTCCAGTGGTCTGGAGGAGACAGAAAACAAAACTTCATTATTCTGAGAAATTGTAAGCAAAAAAGTCTGATCCTTCATACAAAGGAGTGAAAGTACACAGAACCATCCCATAGAGAAGAACAAACACAGACTGTGTGTCTTCACTTAGTGAGGAGGAGAGGAATAACAGCTCATATCCTCTAATAAACTTTCTTCTCAAGAATGAAGAAGATTAGGTTTTCTTACCAAGTAGTTTCTGCTCTTGTAGAGTGGTGTATCTGTGAAAATGTACCTCAATGCTTATTAGAGTCGTACTTTAATTCCTTACTTCTGGCCCACTCCCCCCCCC
>VZRW01003536.1:0-28401 GCA_013398125.1 Aegotheles bennettii
GACTGTGAATGGCTGGCTGTGTGGCTATCTTCCAGCAGATATCAGGGTAGTTAATATCCCCCATGAGGACCAAGGCCTGTAGTTGTGAGGCTGCTTTCAGCTGCCTGTAGAAAGCCTCATCAACTCCTTCGTCCTGATCAGGAGGTCTGTAATAGACCCCCACAGCTGTATCACCCATGCCAGCCTGCCCCTTAATTCTCACCCACAGACAAGTTACTTCTATTTGCAGACAAATGCTGCTTAGTATCCAATTTCTTATGCTGCCGTAACATTCATTCTTCAGTTGGTCCATTTCACTTAGACTCTCTCATTCCTGTAGCACTGAAAATGAAAGATTATGCAAAACCTTTTTTCCAGTGACTTTTTGCCTGTTTCTGTTTTTAGCATGTGACTTTGCCTTTACCTTTAAAGGTTTTGTGTTACACTTTCTACTTGTTACAGTAGCTACTAAAGAGAGGTGTTAATATTTTTCTGATTATAGTCAAAGAGAAATGCATTGTTGACTCACAAATTTCATGTGAACAGGACAGAATAGATGAAGAACATAGAACATTTGCAGCTTCTGTTACTCACTCCCAGGCATTTGAATATTGTGAGTCAGTTGAAAGAGGCTGTAAGAATGAATATGTTTAAATTTCTTTATATATGCTCTTGTGTGTTTAAACATTGACACTTCACATGTTCAGTTTTTGCTCTGTAGCATGAGAACTGAGAATCATCTTCCCTTACAGGAAATGTAAGCTGCAATGGCTGGTGTAGTCATGTGAATTCACTATCTAGAGCTTTAGGACCAGCATCACGAGAGTTGATAAAACCACAGAAGCTGACAACAGGGCACTGATTCAACATTAGAAGAGCAACAATATCAAGGATATGGAAAGAACTGCAGATAGTCTTCATAATCTAACATATTTTCCATCCATGAACTATTGCTTGGCTGGGTAGCAGATTCCTCAGTGGCATTATGGGGACTTCTGAGAGGCCACCTGTTTATTGCCCCCTAATGAGATTCTTTCTGCATTTCATGGCAGTATTCTCTTGTCTTTTTTCCACTTCTTTCCGGGATAAACACTACATAATACATTGGTGTATGGCTTGCTCAAGACATTTTGGTGCTTCTGATCCAACAGTTGTCTTCTACATTTCTTTCTAAAGGTCCATCATGCACAGAAGATACTGATAGTAGGCTGTCAGCCCTAATGATACTTCTTTATTGGGAGAAAATCTGCTAGGTTTGCGGTGACAACAGCAGGAGATATTTTTGTCAAGTGCTTATACTATGATTCAGGCTGCTTTATAGACTCGTAACTTAGATACTTTTTGTGTCTGAAAGGAAAATTTGCATACTGCCATAGGCTTTTACACCCATAAATCTTAATGTAATGTCATTTCTGTGCTTTAATATGAAAGGCGTGTTATTGAAATGACACCCATGAGATCAAATTCTCCCCACATCTTGCAGCAGAAAAGCTGTGAATTTTAGTCCAATGAATTTTTAGACTTTCTGTAGTCAGATGGAACTGTATTTTTTCCCTCATCTTACTTTTTTCTGCCTCTGTGATTTCAGAAAGTCAACTGTGAGCCGTCTGGTCCAGCAGTCCTAGATAAGCCTAGGGATTTTTACAAATCTGCACTGAAATTAGCTCAGAGTTTTTTCATTATGTATTTCCTTTATTGAAGTCATTACTGAAAGAACGGCACTCGGGTAAGCAGTGGTTAACGGTATTTCATTAGGGACAGAATTTTTTAGCTGTCAGAAGAAACTATTTGAAGTTCTTAAGCATCCTGTATTCTGACTATATTCTTGTTTAATACAAAATCTGATTGTAATAAAAGCAAAGGACTTGTTGTCTTAAAAACCAGACACTGACATTTCCTAACTACAGTGCACACATTTCCTAACTACAGTGCACCCAGTATTTAATTCAAAAAAGTCTTTCTTGAATTGAGTTTCTAACAGTAGTGGTAGGAAGAGAACCTGCATGAGTATTCTTCAAGTACTGAGAATATGTTTTGGTCCAGTGCTGTGCTGAATCTATTTTATGCCAAAATTCCCAGCATTTATGGTTGGTTTCTTTCAGACTGCCCTCAAAGATTCTGCTTCTAAGTCTTCTTGCCCTTGTCTTGGAAAGATAGATAAATATGTATCTACATGGTACCTCAGTCTTACAGGCTTAGATAAAGATTCAGAGAAACTATTGACTATAGGGAGAGTTGAAGGAAACTTCTTGGCCACTGACCTGGAAGCTTGAAGTAAGCCAAGAGGACAAGCATGCAGCACCCCTGTTTCCTTCTACTGGCCCATTTTTCTCTGAAGATTCCATTATTTATGACTACAGTCCCTTATTTATGCCTCTATTCCATTATTTGTTAGAAGTGAAAGGACAGAGCACGTCTGAAGTTTATGCAGATACCTTTAGCATACTAGAGTGCTTAAAACCACTACATGTGTTCTTTGTGTATTGCAGTATTTGGTGACAAGAGGAGAAGAAACAGTATCAGGGAGTATATAGAGTAGGTATAGGGTGTTTAAATTTATCTATAGGACACTTTATTAAATTCTCACTGATGGTGGAGGATCCATTAGCATTATCTCCATTTTTATTTCATATTCACGACAGAAACTGATGGAAAAACTCATGTAGATGTTCGAGAGATGGAAAACTGGCAAAATTGGAGAACTGGAAAAATTAAGTTTTTGCTTGCTGTGTCATCTATAATGATTTTAAATAAGTTTAGGGTTTTTCATGAAGTCTTTTCCTGTAGGAGGGAAAAATACAACATGTTGTTTGTTGCCTATAAATATTTACTTTTCTGTTACACAAAACTAGCAATTTGTGCTGTTTAGAGAAGTGTGTCTTTCATAATCCAACATTCTTTTCTTGAACAGCCACTGAAAGCAAATTTGGATGCAACAGGCCCTTTTAAAATCTGTGGTAGGAAGTTGTCAGTGCAAAGGTTGAGGTTTACTGTTGCTTTCAAGGCTTGACAAGAAAGAAAATGTTTGAGATTCTCCTTTAGTATGAACATTTGCCTGAAGTAGCTAGTATCCACAATGCCAGTAGACTTTAGAAAAAATTTCTCACAGGAAGAACACAGGCTCACTGTTTTAATTGTCACACCTTTAACATTTCTCCTAGGTCAACTGTGAGGCATCTGTACAACAGTGGTGGTAACTCTGCTCTCAGTTACACACTTGTGCTTGGGATAATTATGATCTCATGTGCCTCCAAAAAATTCAATATCACCTCCTCCTCACAAGAAGAGTCAAAAAAACTGATGACGAACACTGTTTCTGTTGTGTTTTCTCAATTCTTCGAGAATACAATTTTGTTGTTTATTGATAATGCAAGTTTTTTGCTCCTAAGACAAGCCCTGTGGAGTCGTGGGTCAACATTTACCTTGTATTACACTGTGTAGAATTTGGCCCTTTTGCCTGGGATTTGCAAGAAGTGCTTCTTGATTGAAAGTCATTACTTTAGGAGAATGAGCTTGATCTTACATTTGTTTGTCTTGAAGAAACAAAGTTCCTGAGTGCCCTCATCACTGGGCTGTGTAGTGATGGTCCTGCTCCCTATTATCTAGATCAGAAGAGCTATGTTCTTTTTTACAGAGTATCATGACTTTAAGGGATAGTGTGTTCTGATTCAGAAGGAGTCTGTGTTCAGGTGGTTGTGGTACTTTACTGAGTTGTAGATCTAAATTGTAACTGCTTCAGGCTGAAGAGGGAATTGAACTCAACAGCCCCATTTCCTGTGGGAGCACTGTAACCACTGCACTGTTAGAAAGGGCAATTTTATGCCACTTTTCTTTTTTTATATATATATGCTTTCAAAAGTAGTTATGACAGCTGTGTTTTGGGAGATCTGTATTTCATAACAGAGCTGTGTTATTACTCTGTTACCTGCGCTCAGACCTCCCAAGGGAGCCTAATACAAGGCTGTGCAAACCAAGGTTATGTAATTTAGGGAAACTTGCCATGAGTAGCTGCTAAGCTGTTATATTCCAGCATGACTGAAAGCAAATGTTCAGGCAGACTTTGAGGACTTTAATATGAAAGTGTAGGCAAGTGTGGACTGCAGGAAGTTACAGAATCAAGCAGGCATTGTCTAAATGTCACTTTGATTTTGGTTCCTAATAGTCACCAAAGCCCTTATCTTTATCTGTGCTGGATATTTGAGGTGTTACTTGTGGGAAAGGGCAGTAATTTAGCTGAGATATCCCAAAATCTTGGATTGCAGCGTTACCAAATTCTGAAAAAGCTGTTGATTAAGAAAAACACTTCTGGCAATCAATAGTCTCTCTCCAACATTCTTTATACTTCTCTTGTTGTGGGAAATGGTGATGATCAGATTACAGACCTTGTCAACTCACCCAGGCTGTATCTTTTCAGTAGAGGGAGCTACCACTCTTATTCTCACTCTGAGCTGGCTGTTTCAGATGTGCAGATAACTCCACCACCTTTAAATTGACCATCAACTCACATCCTGCTTGCCAGATAAGACCAGTAGTAGGACAGTGTTGAGGCTGCATCACTGGAATAGGAAGCACCTCATACCACACTGGTACTGTATACCTTTCAGTGTTACCTGGTCCTTACTTTGAATAGTGGAAGTAGCTAAAAAATTCATATGGGACACTGCACTGGATGTGTCTCCAGGAGGTCAGATAACATGTGATGCTTAGCAGTATCAGAAAAAGTAGATGCAACTCCAAAAGTGCCGTTTTCTTAATTTCTGCTGTCTGTAGTGTCTGCAGTGTCTAGTAACCAGGGGTATCAGAAATGGATAAGTCTAATATTATCAGGAAGGAAAGTTTCCTTACAAATAGTCTTCATGCCATGCTGCAACAAGAGATATTGCAGAATGATGGAAAATTATGTCGCAAATTCCACTTATGCCTACAGTGTTCTCAGTCAAGGCAGTAGAAGGGGCAGTGATATTGGAGAGGTATAAATCTAGACTCTGTGCAGCAACTTCTTAAGAAAAATCAACTTCCATTTGTGCCAGTCAGTCTGGTAACCTGTTCTTCACAGGGAGGCACTTACAGCAGAGCCAGCCAAAGAAATAACTCACAGAGACTGGCGCTTACAAGACTAATAATACTTATTAGAGAGGCTTGGATTTGATGATGGACCACTCAGTGGATAAGGAATTGGCTGAAGAGTTGCATTAAGTGTTGTGATCAACGGCTCCATGTCTAAGTGGAAATCAGTGATGAATAGTGTTCCTCAGGGATCGGTACTGGGACTGTTGTTCTTTAACATCTTTGTTGGTGACATGGATGGTGGGATCGGGTGCACCCTCAGCAAGTTTGCCAATGACACCAAGCTGTGTGGTGCGGTCAACTTGCTGGAGGAAAGGGATGTCATCCAGAGGGACCTTGACAGGCTTGAGAGGTGGGCCTATGAAAACTTCATGAAGTTTAACAAGGCCAAATGCAAGGTCACACACCTGGATTGGGGCAATCCTATACACAAATACAGGCTGGGTGAAGAATGGATTGAGAGAAGAACTGAGGAGAAGGACTTGGGGATATTGATTGATGAGAAACTCAGCATGAGCTGGCAATGTGCACTTGTAGATCAAAAAGCCAACAGTACCCTGGGCTGTATCAAAAGAAGTGTAACCAGCAGGTTGAGGGAAGTGATTCTCCCCTTCTACTCTGCTCTTGTGAGACCCCACCTGGAGTATTGCGTCCAGTTCTGGAGTCCCCAACACAAGGAGGACATGGAGCTGTTGGAGCAAGTCCNGCAGCCTTCCAGTACCTGAAGGGGCTACAGGAAAGCTGAAGAGAGCCTTTTTATGAGGGCATGGAGTGATGGGATGAGGGGGATTGGTTTCAAACTAAAGGAAGGTAGATTTAGATTGGATATTAGGAAGAAGTTGTTTGCTGGTGGTGAGACACTGGAACCACGTTACCCAGAGAAGTTGTGGCTGCCTCCTCCCTGGAAATGTTCAAGGTCAGATTGGATGGGGCCTTGAGTAGCCTGGTCTAGTGGGAGGTGTCTCTGCCTATGGCAGGGTATTTGGAACTGGATGATCTTTAAGGTCCCTTCCAACCTTCAAACCATTCTATGGTTCTGTATGTTGTAGACCTCAGGCTTTTGAGTTTTTTGGGGGAAAGGCTGTCAGGGTAATGATTGCATGTTGTGTTGCGACCAGCTTCAATATGGTTGATATTCCTGACAAAGAATATAAACTATTAGTCATCCTTTGGGAAGACATTGTCTGGAATTAATAATCTCATCATCCAATTTCACCTTATTATAGGGAAAATTGTAATAATTATTAGTTGATTTTGAATAAAGATGCATAAGCAACTGTTTCAATCTTGCTTTTAAATATTGATTTGGAATTTTGTTTTTGTTTCCGTTTAAAAAGTATGGCATTTTTTCAGTGTATGAGATCAGAGTCTTAATGGAGTTATGTTTAAAAATATATGTATTAAATCTATGGTTTGAATTCTTGTACTTTGTGCAGCTTAATTGAATTCACAAAATAATTTTTGTCTATTCCTCTACATTCCATTTATAGAACAGAAAATATTAGTTGCAAACCCTACAGAATACTGTGATAAGTTATAATTTTGTAAAATACCTCAAAAATGAAACAGAATTATTATACATAATAAGTGGAACAGTCCTTATCACTTCTGTTGTCACTTAAAGATTATAATAGTTGCTTGATTCCTTAATAAAGAAACTGAAGAACATGGTGCTCTTGAATAATTAGTAACAGATTATTTTTAATTATGAAATCAGCTGAATTTAGTCTTATTATTTAAATTTATTATGTATTTTACATTTTTTAAAATGAAATGACTATGCAACTTCTAGTTCATCAGAAATGTTTAGAAATTTCATTGAAGGTATAAGTGTACATATTGGGTGAACTAAACTAAATCATATGGATTACACAAGGTTGGTCACCAAAAAGAATGTTTACATACAAGTCTTCACCAGGAATCTAAAAGCCATATATAGCATATATATGTACATCATATAGCTGCTCTGTGTAATGAGGTGGGCTGCTATTGAAAACCTAGGAGTTACTAAGTGACACCAGAAAGATAAAACTGTGCTCTCTTGTTTTTCAGGTCTTAGTAACAGATGAGGATAATATGGGGGATGGTTGCTCTCAGAAACTGGCTTCTGCCAAGTTCCTTCGACTTTTGCTCCTAATACTGATTCCGTGCATCTGCGCCCTTATCCTTTTGTTGGTGATCCTGCTTACCTTTGTAGGTGAGTGCTAATGGAGTAAATGAACACATTTTAAATTAAGATGACTAAAACCGAGACTGCATTCTGAAGTGTTCATCTAACTGTGGACATTAAAGATATGTCTTAGCACAGCTACCTAACACACTAATCTACCTAGTAACATAATAATGATTGTTGCAGAGAAATAAATATGCTATTTAGATTTATATATTTAAAAAGTATTTATGGTACTGAAGAGGAAACATTTTCTGAATTTCTCAAAATAGGTATTTGAGGAGCATACTACCTTGAGCATGTGGTACACAGATGGTTTTCAGGGATCATTTTATAAGTACAAAAGATATTTCTGTTAGAACTTTAGATCACCATCAGTGAAATGGAATATTTGTCCTTTTATGTCACACATTGATGTGCAAATATGATTTTTACTTTCAGCTGAAAGCTAGTTTATAAATAGCCACAAATCTTTCTGAACAGCCTACAAAATATTACTGTTTAATTAAGGAAAAAATAGGTTGATTTCTGCTAAATATGAAATATGTATCAATGCAGAATCCCAAGTATGTTTTGTTGAAACTTGTTCCAGCTATATTAGATTTCATAATGGCTTAGTCAGTTAACTAACTCTGTGTCTGTTACAGAAGTAAAAGGTAATAATTTATTACTATTTTTTTTTCCCAAAACATTCCCTTTGTTACCTTTAAAGAAGCTGACATATAACTAAACTGTTTCAAATACCTCATGAGAAAGACAGTAATGCTAGGTTAAAATTATTACCTTTTCAGGAAAACTAAAAAAATTATCTGTTCTGTTTTCAGTGCTGAGAATTTCTGGGATTTTTACTTCCTTTTTTTTGTTAAAGAGAACATTTTCTAGTCGAGATTCTTTAAGTACTTCAGAAACACATTTGTAACAAGTGGAGTAATGTGTGAAGTATATAGATACAAATTTATATTCCTGTTTTAAGCTCCCAACTTCAATACACATCATACAGTCAGTTAGCAAGCACAGGAAGAAACCAAACACATTTCAATAGCACCTTCAGCACCATCAAAATCAAGACAACTTAAATCTGTTTTCTCAATTCAGTCTGTACAGGATTTGCAGCAAGAAGTTGTAGGCCTGTTCTTTTCATTTAGCTTAAGTTAGGGAAGTAAAAAAAACCCAACTAACAGAGCTAGTTAATGTTATGATTGACAAGTAAGTCATAGGATGGATCTTTAAACTAAGAACAGTCTGAAATGGATTAAGATCAAGTAAGTCTGGCAATTAGGAAATATGATGCCATTCAATTTACTTTCCTTATGTTTAGCATTCCATTTCTATCCTTCATATCCTCTGCCCTAGATTTTCATTCTTTGGTGAGAAAGCAGATAAAAAAGTAGGTATATTTATGTCAGCTCTACTCAATCTCCTCCTCTGAGGCATGTATCGACATAACACTCATTAAAATGTATGAAATCCTCTGGGGAAATGGGACCTCTTCTGATCCTATTTATGTAGCAAAAACCAGGACTGTCTCCTCTTAAGTCAATGGAATTACTGTAGGGTGAAGAATAAGGTTTGGTGTTATTACCCAAGTCTAAAACTGGAAAAGCTCCCTTCAACATCTTTTGAATTATCATGATTATGATTTAGTATTCTTCTATCTCAGTTAGCAGCTTTCATTTTATTTGCATTGATGGACTAGAAACAAATATATCTGATGACTGGAATTAAATGAACAAATTCTGTGGGCATCTTTAAAGTGTGTGTAATGTAATATGGTCTGTGCT
This sequence comes from Aegotheles bennettii, assembly GCA_013398125.1. Taxonomy (NCBI): domain Eukaryota; kingdom Metazoa; phylum Chordata; class Aves; order Caprimulgiformes; family Aegothelidae; genus Aegotheles; species Aegotheles bennettii. Next base: position 8,998 of record VZRW01003536.1, read on the forward strand.
ATTTATTGAGAATACACTATATCCAGAATAGTAGTTCATACTAATTTCAGATCAATAATAACTGAATTCTGTTGCAGTCTCATATTGGTATGATGACTTAAAATGTAAGAAATGAGTGGGTAGTTCTGACAGGACTTTTCACAATTATTCAATATGTAGGAAATTATTTGATATATAGGGACACAAATTATTCCATGTATAGGAAATTCTGTTCTTATTTTTTCATGAAATGGAAGAGTTGAATTTTGTGGTTGTCATTCTAATATCTTTCACAGGTGCCTAAAACATAAATACAGAACTCCAGTGTATCGTTCACAACCTTATGAACTTTTTTGATTTGACTTTGGTAACAAACTCATCAGAAAAGTAGGCCTTTTATATTTTGCAAGAAAGTATTTTGTTTCCTGTGGTAAATTTGTAGGTAATTATTCTTTTCCTTCTGTAATATTTTTTAATTAAATGAGGCATATACCCATGAAATGTGTGCATGCATCTTAGAACTTTTCTGTTCATTCTCCTTACATCTGTTTTGCTGCTTGCACATCATCACAAACTTGGATGTTGAAGAAACTGAAAAGTTGGTATGGGTGGAAGGAGACAGGTACAGTTATATTGTAGTAATAGAGAATATTTACTTGAGATGTAACATGGGGGCCTGTTTTCAGAATATGCCATTAATCAACCTTTCAAAAATTATTTACCATCAAAGTATTCAAGAAACAAAGCCTTAGAAAAAGTTGTTTGCTGTTTGTTAGAACAACTTTGTGTGCAAAGATAGGACAAAATAAATTATAAGTAGAGATACACATTATTTTGACTAAAGATACAAGAGATTGTTATGGTCGACAGGAAAATATCAAGCTGATTTTTTTAGTTTTGATTCCTCTTAAATACTTACATTCTGGCTCCGTGTACTTTTCTATCTCTCACCAGGAGTATAGCATGCTTGTCAACCTGTAGAAGAAAACTTTGTAATGAACAATGTTTCACTCTTTGAAGTATAGGCACTACCAGTTGCTATGAAGGAAGTCTAGCCTTTAGATCGTGACCATAATAATTTGTTGGTTGCCTGTGTTATATCAGAGAACAGGAGTGCTTAGGAATGGTACTTGCTTTGGACTGTTGAAGACCTAACATACAAGACCTTCACTATGAAGACCCAACTCAGCAATATAAATTTGAAGGAGGGGAGAAAAGGCTAGATTATACATGACTGAAATTACTGATATCTTACAATTTCATCTGACCACTATAGACATCAAGAGCTTTCTAGTAAGACTGGTCCATAACTTTTTTTCTGGGGATTATAGTTAATATAGTATAGTATATTTCATTACTTTCCAGAAAAACAAACTATAGCTGAATCCATGGTTTTAATAGCTAAAGCTTTCTTTAAAATGGAGAGATGTAAGACCACCTTCAACTTGTGTTTGAATCTGTAGTCTCTGTCCCATTTTGCTTGCACTGAAAAAAAATCCTTAGGTAATGAATAGTATGCAAACATTACAAAGGTGAAAATTGGCATGTTTGTAAGAATGAAAAAACTCTGGGATTTTTGTTCATTTCCTTGCAGAGAAGGAAGTGTTCTAAGCCACTTGAAACATTGTTTTTAAAAAGTCCTTCATAACTAGTGAGCATTATACCAAATTAAAAATTTATTTGATTGTACAGTAACAAGGCACAGAGTTCAGGATAGGTTTCTGAATTGCAATAGAGCCATTATGTGTGTGTAACATTTAATTTTTTAAGTTAAGAAAAGCCTACTAAATAAAAATTTCTAGTTACATGACACATCTTGCTCAAGAGACAGGAAAAAAGACACCAGATAAGATTTTTTAGTAGATCACAGTATTATGACTGTAACTGGGAACTTTCAGGCAACAACAGCTGTTAATATGATAGCTACTGTTTTCCCCTCCAGCCCTTTAGCATGATCCTGATATTCTTGCTGAGACTTCGTTGTCTGAAAGCCAAAAGTTGTTGAAAGGGAAAATCTTTTCTTTCTGCACAGGACCTTAGGATGCCAGCTTTGTTCTACAGGTTCTTTAAAGGATGCTTCCACAAACTCTACTTCAAGTTTAATTTTATCTGGGAACTGATCCTTTCTTTGCATAAATTGGCTGTTAAATTGCAAAAAAAATAAAATGATAATTTCAACTGACTCCTTTTTGGCCCCTTGGGCAGCTGGTAAGCACTTTAAGGTAATGTCTTTATTTGACAGGAAGGGCAGGGTAAAATCTATTACTGCAGCTCAACTGATGTGCAATGGTTTTGTATGCTATGAGAACGTGTTATCAGTGATGTGCTCATTTCTTCAGAGTGCAGAATCTTAGGGACAGACCCTGCAGAAAAAATCTCAGTGTGGGTACATGCTGGCTAGTTACAGCAATGAACCAGCATTTTATTTCCCATTACGCATACTTTGGTAGGCTGCTTTGCTCTGTTTCATTAGCTTTTTATACAAACTTGGTCTTTTTGAGATTTCCTGCTGTGAACTGCTAGAAATCACTCACAGTATATACTGCCAAAATCTCAATTTAATAGCCTGAACAGTGTGACTATTTCTTAGATCTCCTAACTGTCCATTTCAGATAGTTAAATAAAACATTAATTCTCCAATAGTGAACAGCAACTGGAAAATGATCAGTAAAACTGTTGGCAAAAGCCTTGCTTTGAACTGAATGAACTCGGTGGCAGTTCCTCATTTTTGGACCAAACACAATGAAGGCCAGCATGCTGTATATTTCTGTCATCTGGACATGTTCAGCTGTAGCTGGAGACACAAATGCAAAATGGTTACAGCTGTTTTTCAACTAATTAACTATCTGGCTTATGATTTGCTGTCTACAGCTCTGTATGAACTCACATATGAGAAACAGTTGAATATAGTGTGCATGTATATACGGATAAAAGGCATGTTCTGTATGTGTTGTATGGCTGTTAGCAGTTATTGATAGAGAATAAATCAGTTCTCGCTACTGAAAATATTAAAAAATTATTTTTTTAAAGCATCACACTGTTTTCTTAGGTATCTTATAATTTAAATAGTTTCTTCAGGGGTTTTGATGCTGTAAAAAGTCTCCTTACTGGAGATATATTGAATATAAATATATACAGTAGTATTTTTAGGGGGAAAAAGGATGAGAATCAAAGCAAGTGGGAACCTACTGTAGCCTGGAATTAAGTGTTTGAGCTCTCTACTGTTCATTGGAAAGATGAGAGAATAGGAGGAAAATGTGGGATGAGAACAAGGTGACTCAGGAAAGTGATCCAAACCCCTCGAATACTAAGTGGAAACAGTCATTATCTGGGCTAGCCAGTAGGAAATGCCAAACAGGTCTATGCCTACTTCTCTCAAGAGCATATGCACCAGACCCCAGGCTCATCTTATTCTGTGGGAAAAAAAAACTGTTAAAAAGAATTCCAATACTACTAATTGTCAGCTGAGATGATCCAATTGGGAATGTATTTTGTGTAGAAGAGGTTCGTTGTGTGGCACACCTGTCAAGAAGAGAAAGGGAGTTGTTATCACTAGGACAATGTGAAAATAGAACTATCCGTGCTATTTTTGAAAGAAGCCAACAAGCATTTGGGGATCTCAGTGAAAGAAGAAAATAACCTTATGGGTAATGATAGACATAGCTATTATTTGTAGTTCCAGGAAAAGCATGAAAACGTCTGAGTGAGGAGAGGATAGAATCCAGTAGGTAACGTCAATGTTTTCCTTAGCAGTATTTATTGGTCCACTGTATTAAACCAAAAGGTTTTTTTAAACTTCTTTCAAGACTTTACCTGTCTTGTAATATATTCCCTGCTATTCTGCTGTGTGATATATAAATAGCTAATAATTTTTACTTTAATTTTTAATCATTATTCATAGCACATTGGGACCAGTGCTTTCCAGACTTTTCCTATTTTTGTGTTGAGTGGAGGAGAGAGCCTAGTGAGGATGAGAGAGAATGTGAAAAAGATCCCCTCAGCTATTCTTTAGTTATGGAAAAAAAAATTATGCATTTTTCCAAAGGAGGAAAAAAAAGCTCATTTTAACTTTTTGAAAACTACAGAAAAAAACTACTGAAATTTAAAACTTGAAACAATGTAGGCTTCTGAATCACAGACATTCAAAGCTTTATTTGGTATCAAAGCATCCAAGTAAAGCTATATATGAGTGAACACAATTTCTGAGCATGGTTAGTCATAATTCCTTAGATTTTAGCGAATTATATTACTACCAGTCCCTATTTGTGAAACCAGAGCACATTCATTCTTCCCGTTCAGCCTGACCAGAAGACTCAAGCAAAAAAAAAAAAGAGTTGCTCTGAAATGATTTGCAGCTGGGAGATTTTTAGTTTTGTCTGTAAAATACACGCAGTAAATACCTCCAAATCCAAATGAATTACTAACATTTGCTGGTGGAAAACCAGAAACCTTAACATGTGTTTATATAATGTTCCCCTGGGTTCTTCCAGTAGTAGTTAGACACAAACTTTTGCTCACAGTTAGTGACACTGGAGTCAAAAAACCCCAGGCTGGATAAACGAGGATATGGTAAATCTCAAATGGTAACTGTTTCATTGAACCCCATTATATTTCAGGAATCTTGTAAGTTCTTGCTGGTACCAGTAGCTATAGTTAAAAGTTACTCGATGAAAAAGAAAATGCTAAGGTTGCCCATTCTCAGCTGTTCCAGTTGCCTTTTTATGTTAACTATAAAGATTTCCAACCCAAAGTCACTTCAGACTGTAACTGGAAGTTGGATGCTTCTGGCATTGTTAGTTATTTGTAGCTGTGATTAACAAAGATTTCCTCCTACCCAGTCCTTAAGTTTCAGACCAGTCAACTGATATAGTCTAGCTGCAGAGCACATGAAGGGGTGAGAAGAGGGATTCAGTAACAGCAGTGGGAAGGGGCTCAGGATACCCAAGTGGGACCAGGCTGTGTGTGATGCCTGGAGTTGTGGAGTTGACAGAGCAGTGAGTCTGGCTAGGGAGAAGGCCAGGAGTGGTGACTGGAGAACAATGCCAGGATGAGAGGTGATCATGCGACTAGCTGTATTGGTAAATGCAATAACCAAACTGAAAATGAAGTTCAGGAGAGATAGGGGTGGCAGTTGTATGAACTCAAGAGTCACCTGTACCAAGCAGCTAATGAAGGATCAGATCAATGTAGAGAACAACAGGTGAATTCTTGCTAATGCTCTTCAGGTGTGGCCATTTTTTTGGCTTGAGTGCCTGTAGCTAGCAGTAAGGGCGAGAGAGAAGAAAAGGAGCTGAAAGGACAAGCAGAAACTCCACTTTTTTCCATGTGGAGCCCAGCTGGAGAAAGCCATGTTTTAGGACTTTTTTGATTTTGGCTAAAGAAAGAAAGGCTGTTGTTTTTGTGTCCCATTGTTGAAAGTTCTTCACTCCCTTGTTTTTACTTTATTGTCTTGAAACATGTGAGAGGAGTGTTTAAATATCACTGTTGGGAGTAGATAACAAGAAAAGCTATTAAAATTATCTGTTGTTGCTGAGATATTTAAAAGGGTTGTGAGATCTTATGTTTTGAGGAATTCCTTTTAACTATTTGTAATCAAGTCTAGCTGAACTATGTTTATTATGATTATTACACTAATTTCCATGACTAGCTAGTGGCAAAATTGCTTTTGCTATTTACCAAAAATTTCTTATACTGTGATACGAGTGGTGCTTCTCTTCCAGTATTAAATATGACTCTAATCTATTTGGTTAAAAAAATTGAGTTAATATTTGTAGTTTTTACTATAGATAAGTTGTATGTACTATATACATTAAGATGCCTAATTTATTATTTTGATTAATTAGATATTTCAGTAGTAGTCACAGGTTAAAAAGATTCTCTTACTATTTAGTTTGAATTCCCTGGTGCTTACAGGTTGCATCTCCTTAGTGTTATACAGCTGTTTTGATTTGTGAACTATAATTACTTGTAACTATTCAACACAGACAACTAAGCAAAGTCTAAGCAAATACAGCAAGTATCTAAAATTTTGGATATAACTAATTTAAAATCCAGTATCAGAGAAGAAGACAAAGAAGTCATGGACCTGTATTTATCAGTGGTAGTTAAATTATGTAATCCTATATGAGAAAACAATATCTATTTCAATTTTAAAAGTTAGTAAATATAAAATATATTAAAAATGTATATTTTCTCTTGAAGCTTCAGAATTAGCTTTCCAAAGGTGGTGGTACTATGAAAACAAGAGATGATGCAATTTGAAAAGAGGAAAAAAATAGTCTTGCCAATCTTGTTAACACTATGACACAACAAATGTGTGTTGGAGCTCCCTGAAATTACACTCTATAATTATAAACATGTAAGAGTTCAGTGACCTACTACAAGTAAGATTAAAATATTTTTAGTTTATGAAAGTGTTTATTTATGTCTCTATTTATATGTTTCTCTATTTATTCTACAGTAGCCATAGCTTTTGTTTTGACATGCCGCTCTTATTTTGTTGCTACATGAAATTCTTAACTTTCTTTTTAATTTTAACTTTGATGTAAATGCTACTTTTTAAATTTGTGCTGTTATATTACTAACCTTCCAAAACAAATGGTAATCCTTGTCCTTGCAGGTGATGGTAATTTTGGTGTGTTTTTCCTTTCTTCCAGGTGCATTAGAAAAAACATGCTTTTATTCAAATGGAAGTGAGGTCCTCAGCATTAACAGTGATATGGAAACATCTGATGTTCTTTTGTCAAACATGGATGAAAACAGTTCCAAACCTGATCCTACAATGGATCTCAGCATAGGGCCCTCTTCCTGGACCACTACGCCTTTGTCCCACATTGACCAAACAAACAAGAACTCAAATATATTTATGGAGACTTTCCAGGAAAATGCATTCGCTCTTGCAACTCAAGCCACAGTGCTCAGTCCTCACCCTACATATGATGCTGCTTTGGCAGAGGGCTCTGAAGACAGCACCCACCTGTTTGCCACTGCAGAGGAGGCAACTTTGTGGTCTACAGGTGCCTCCTTTAACAATGAAGAGAGGATGACCACTCTCCCAGAATTAAGTCCCACCGATCCATCTGTGTCACAAAAAATGGATCAGAAAAAAAGTAAGTTTACATTTTTTTTGGCTCTGTAATTCTGACTCAAAAAATACAGAACATACTGTTGGCATGCTTCCCAATGTGTTCCCATGAGTTCTAAGAACTCATCCCTTTAGATAATTAGTTTTGTTGTGCACATTCTATGTTGCAAGTAACTTATTTCTTATCAGAACATTTGATCAACCCCATTGAGGTGCAGTAAATTCTTTCAGGTATGAATTCTTACAATTCTTACAATACATATTTCAATTGGTGATAATCATACATGCTTACCAAGGCTGAAAATGAGTTATTGCTGACTGTATTCAGTTCGTAGATTTAATTTTTTATGTTTCTATAAAATTATGTATGTGGCAAGTACCTTCGTGAACTTGGGATATAATTACAGTTAGAACTCTTTCTATGTTAATGGATAAATTCTTTCCTAATTTAAAGCAGTTTCTCTGTGTAGCAATGAAGCTCCAGTTATGTTTCGGAGAACTATAATCAAAACGTCTAGAGAGAATAATAACAATTAACTGTGATCAGATTTTTTTTTTGTTTGACTATGAAAGTAGGTGCATTACATTAGTGCCATGATAATGTAATTGATTCATCACGTCAGCGGTAGTGAAAGGTTCCCCAGTATTGTTTTGCTAACAATTAAAACACTAGGGTACCATATTAAAATTAATTTATTTCTCTTGGGCTGCATATCATTCCTTTGCTCTTCATCCCACCAGAGCACAAAGCAAAACTTATTCCAGGTCATAGAGTGATCTGAAATAGATGAAAGGAGATAGTCAGTGACCTAAAAGTGGACCACTCTATTAAATGTATTTTTGAAATTTGTATAAAATGAAAATGAAGAGATGGTATCTGATAGTGGTGATCACTTCCAAAAAGCCATTGAATTAGATGTCATTTGGAGGAGCAGGTTTTTGTGCCATTCCTCTATTGGATATGCGATCAGTTAAGTTGTAAGACCCAATATTAATTATCTGAAATTTTTTACTCTACTGTTTTTTTTTCCAAGCATTTTCCCGTAAGGAGTTTGTCCCTGCTCCCACCCTCATCAAACAGGCAGATCAAAGTTGGGAAACAGCTCTGATATGTCTTTGTTCTTTCTGGAGTGAAGTAAAAGTAGGGAAAATTTTGAATAAGACTTTCTTTTTTTAAAAGCCTGCTACACAGAAGAGATGTTTTTTGAGGTAATTTCAGAGATAGCTTATTTTCTCACTAAAAAATTAACTTTCAAAAATATCATCTTACTGTCAATCAATGATTTGTCAGTATTTTCTTCTGTCCCCTAGACTGTAGTGACTCCACAGCCCTTTTGAATGGTGCAGGCTTTCTGTAGGTTCTGTTTGCCAAATTATTTCTTGAATAGTTTTGTCTCTTATTTTCTCCTCCTGCACCTCAAACTCAGAACAAATGTATATAAATGCACACTTGTATCCTATTAGTGAATCATCTATTTACCTCTTTTGGTAACTTGATTAATTATCACTACACCAAGGAACAGCATAGAAGTGTAGTGTGCTACATTACTGATACTTCCAACCCCTAGGATTTTCATTACTTACTGTAGCAAAGGACACATCAAAGTTAGTCTATTGATGATTAATGTTGAGCAAAACTGTAGGGCTTGTTTTTTTTAACTAGGTCTTCTTTGATGTGTTGTGGGATCTAACTGTTCCTATTCTAGAAGATGGTGTCTTTGCATTGCAGTCTTAGTAACTGGGTAAATACACTACAGATATATTGTGTAAGATTCTGTATTCCTCTGCCTAATCATCATATCTGTGATACCTGGAATTCCAGGAAATATAGATGAAACAGTGTAATTTTTTTTCCTTTTTCTTATCATGTTGGAATGAACTCTTTTGAGATGGATATAATACATGTATGTGTGGGTATGGGAGGTGATATCTTTCCCTCCTAGGATGCTTATGCAGGGACAGTGCTACAGTGGCTCAGGGCAACCTTGGGTCTGGATTTCTAAACTTTCAAATATTTGGGGTTTGGTATCGTACAGAAAGGCACTCCTAGCCTCTGGTGAAATTTGTAAGTATGTGCTCTATTCTGGTAAGTGCAGTTCATTCTGACAGCAGTATGACTGTGTGTATATTCAGTACTTTGGATTCTGCTGTGAGGTAGTTTCTTCAGTGTAAAGAGAAAAGGACAAAGTTTTCAAAGACAAATTAGAAATACCACTGGTTTCTTTAAAAAACAAAACCAACAACAACAAAACCCCATCCCAAACTAAGTTAGTCCAAGTGAGGTTTTTCTTCCCCTATCAGAAACATCAGGAGCTAGTATGTTACTAACCAGTAACCCCTCAGACTTTGATTTCAAGTGTTTTGCTTAACTGTATTGAAGAGGATGTTGCCTTAATTCTGTGTGTAGATACATAAAAAATGTGTATACATTTCAGGGATCCAGAAAAATTTGGTCTCAGAATAACTGTATGTTCACATGGTTGTTCAAGGCACAGAGGACTAGAAAGCAGGGGTTTTTGACAAGTACACAGGGCTCCTCATGACCTTGCTTGCCCTGGCCTTTGCAAATTAACTCCTTACACTCATCCTTGGTCTCTTTGGTCTTTCCTTTCCCGCTAAGATTTGCTTCTTGGAGAGAACTCTAAGGTAACAGCAAACATATATGGTGTGATGTCCAGGGGAAGTTGTTACATATTCTAATGTGGAGGGAGATGGGGAATAACTGGGAGATGAGATATAAATAAGTTTTGGAATAGTGAGACTGGAGTAGCCTTTCAGAGTAAAAAGGATTTTTTGGGACAAGTTAAGCTTAATGACCACATGGGAACGGTGGCAGTAGAACAAGTTAAGTCCCTCTTTTTTACTCTCTGGATCCAAGTGTGACCTTTAGCGCGTATGCCTAAAGAAGAATAAGCTAGAGCTAACAACAGAGGCACTTCCATGTTATATAGTAGCAGATTCCAGTGATCTGCAGTGAGTCCTGATGAACCTTCTCCCATGAATTTATGTAATTACTTTTGAGCCCATGTAAAATTGAGGTTTGAGTTTTTAGGTGTATCTTATAAGGAAATTAATCTCCAAATGAATTGTGAGGCTGATGTTCCATCATCATCAATGCACACCAGCAGATCATCCATCAGTACAAGTTTCATCTGGTTCAAGTGTGGGCAGGCAAATGTGTTTCTCTTGACTTAGTAAGCATGCATAACTTTGACTTTACGCTGGTTTTATGCAGAGTGTTAAAAGACAAATGTTATGTCATCCAACATAGAGACTGCCAGTGAAAACCAACCAGACACTTCTATGAACACATTTGTACTGGCATCCTCGTGGCTGTAATGTTTTTGGTCTAATGTTAGTATCCCTTGCACTGGATTTGCTGTACTGGTGAACGACAGCTTCAATAAAAGACATTCAAATGCATTAATAAGAGATATGATAAACATTGTGACCATATGGTATTCAGTCAAGACTTTAAAATAACATAAGACACTGCTGAGTTACTAACTGGAGAGGAATGAAATTTGGCACATATGACATCAATTATTTAAGAAGTCCTTGAAGCAGAAGAAAGTTCTTTGGCAGAAATTCTAGTAAAGAATAGATTAGTGGGTAAATGGAAATGCATGATGCAATAAGGAAGAGATGAAGTTTATTTTCATTTTACAAGGGGAAGCAATGCCTCACAAGTCTATTAGAAAGTTCTTTGAAGGAGTCAGTGAAAATGCTGGTTAATACAACATACTTGGCTTTTCAAAATGCTGTTAACAAGTGTCTTCACTGAGAAGCCTTAAGGACACTCTTCTTACAGACTAATTGCTCATTAAAAGGAAAAATAAGAATGAATGGTTAGGCTCCACAGTGAAGAAGGTTACTGATGGAGTCTTACAGGGTTTTCTGATCTGGGAAAGCAGTGAATAGTCACAGAATCACAGAATGTTAGGGATTGGAAGGGCCCTCTGGAGATCACCTAGTCCAACCTCCCTGCAAAAGCAGGTTTGCCCACAGCAGGTGGCACAGGATTGCATTCAGGTGAGTTTTGAATGTCTCCAGAGAAGGAGACTCCACAGCCTCCCTGGGCAGCCTGTGCCAGTGCTCTGTCACCCTCAAGGGACAGAACTTTATTCTCATCAATTAACAACATTTCTGCTAATACAGAATTATCTGTCTAAAACGATTAGTTGGGAATCACATAAAAGTCTTATAGTGGAGAGAGTGACTGATAGAATATTTAGATGACTTTGTGCCAAAAAGAATGCTGGAGAGTGGGGAACAACCCTAACTCTGTAATAAAATGCTGGACTCTCGGCTAGCTTTGCCACCAAAACCAAGACATGGCGGTTTGCTGCAGACAGCATTCTGGCTCCAGGACTGTCAAGGCAAACAGCGTGTTAGGTATTGTTGTGAAGTATGCAAAGAATAAAACAGAAAATCTCATTGCATCAGTGTATAAGTTCAGAAGGATAACAGCAGAACTGGAAAAGGCAAATACCAGGCAATGAGACCGCTAGAGACATGGAATGGCTTAGATGTGAGGAGACACTAAATAGGAGGACGACACTGTTTGCATCCTGGAAAACATCTGGCTGAGGAGTAAGTGGTTGTGGTAGATATCCGTACCATTTTGAGTGCCCTGGACAAATAGAATAGGGAACGGTTACTCACTTGCTAAGTGGTCTTTTCCTTTTTTTTTTTTTTTTAATCAGACAGTAAGTTAAAACAATGTGTAGCTACATCATGGAACTCATTGCCACAGGATGAGGAGAAAACCCAAAAGTATGAAAATGCTTGGAGAACTTCATGAGGGGTTGGTCTGTTGGGGGTTTTTAAACACAGCAAATAGTCTAGTGGCAACCTCTGACTCGTGAAGGCTCAATATTTTAGGTTGCCGAAAGTTGTTGTCATACTCCTGGGTGGTTGTTTCTTATATTTGCTCTAAATTCTCAGAGTTTTTCTTCAACTTATAATGCTGGCCCCTACCAAAGGCCAGTTTCTGAGTTAAATGTATCCTGTGTTCCCTCTCTGTTGGAAAGCAAGTGAAGGAATACATTTTCCCCATTGTGGGATTTGAGTTTGTGAGTTCATATTTAAATGTTTTCTGAGGCATGGGCTATGGTCCTAAGTCACTAGGATGGTTCATTGGAGAGTTTTCTGATAGCAAAAACATCAGGAAGGGAGTCTTAGGTAAACCAATAGGTTCAGCAGTGTATGTTCATGGGGTTTAGAAGCATATGCAGTAATATTCCATTCATCTGTCCATCAGTGCTTAACAGCAAAAGAACCATATACTAAATAGTATTTATTTTAACGAATAAAGGATGTTTTTCCAAGATAAATGTCAGTACAATTTTATTGGTACTTTTTTTTCTCTTTGAATCAAAAGTGAGCTGCAGTTGGGATCCGGGGAGATCTCAGGCGTATGAGATTAAATGGGATGTTTTAATTTCAAATGAAGCAGACTCCCTGTTTTATAATACTGCTGATTTAGGGAGATGGGAAGGAGAGTGAGCAGGGATTCACATTCTTCCTAGAAAAACATCCTGTAGACTAATGGAATATGCACTGAGACTAGAGTATCGGATTTTGTTTCTCCCACTCAGTGATGTTTATGCATATGGATATTTAATGTCCCTTTTTTCTGTGCCAAGTCTGTCAAACTTCTAGCAGACAGTCTCGTAACCCCTCTGTCCCAATTCTCCACTGAAACTTTTTTGTGAAATGACAGTGTTCAGATCCGAACATGGAAAGGAGCGTGACCCAGCTTGGTCTTCTGCCACACCTGTCCATGCTCGGCATCCCCTCGCCGCACACCCCGGCAGGCTCCAGCGCGGTGAGGAGCTGAGAGAGCAAGAGCTGTTTCTCAGAAGCCGCAGGAGGTGCCCGGTGCCCGGCGCGGTTCCCGCGGCTCCCGATTGCTGCGCAGCAACGGCGGCTCCGCCCGGCCGCCGCGCTCCGGCCACCAGGGGGCGCTGCTGCCGCTGCCGGCNGGAGCTGTTGCCCTGCGCCAGCGGGAGGCGGCACTGGTGGCAGAGGGGGTGGTGGGCGCAGGCTTTCATCTGAGGGGCAGCCGGGCAGCGCAGCTCCGCGCTGGACCGCGGGGTCCAGGGAGAGCCCTGGGCCCCTGGAGCTTTTGGTAGGAAAGGACCCGAGTCAAGAGCAAGGTGGATAGGAATAAGCAGCGTGTTTTTTCCAGCTGTGGGTTATTCTGAACGTACTTGACAGAGCATTAGGAAAAGGCATGCATCCCAGCTGACCATGGATGTGGTTCGTGCACAAGGGTGCGGGAGGGTGAGAAAGCCCCCGAGCCCTGAGCTGTTGCTTGGAAGAATGAAGTGGGAAAGTGCCTGCGCAACAGCGAGCCCCGGTGTCAGAGGACTCGTTAAGCACTTCACAAAGCACAGCATTTATGTCTGCTTGTTTGCATCTTCTACTGTTTTCCTAAAGAACAAGTATTATTATGCACAGGACCCTCGGGGCTTTCCACGTTTCATGGGCATCTTTGAAACTGAGCAATTTAATTTGTTTTAAATCCTCTGCTCTGCTTAGAGGTTGTCTTAATCCTCTCTATTTAACTATGTTTAATTTATACATGAAATAAATCTTTTTGTCTCTACCCAGCATTTCTTACTTTGTATTTCGTGTTCTGCCACTACTGGAACCTACAGAGAACTAGTCTGGCCTAGCTTTCTGTTTGGAAGAAAAAATCTGAGAACCACTATGGGGATAGCTGGGTGGGATATGTCACACGTGGCACAGAAACAAGAAATTCTCTGCCTCTCTCTCCCTGCCTGTGCTGTTTGTACTAAAGACATTATTTTTTTTTCTGCTGAAGCTAAGGTATTCAGTAACTTCATCCCCGGTCAGACCATAAACTTGCATCTCCCTAATCCCCAGTATCTTAAGCAGTGATCTAATAAATCACTTTGTCTTCTAGCTCAATTTACGTTTAATTACTTGTACAAGATGGAATTGACCCAATTATATAAGGAATAATAGCATGGTAGATCTCTAGGGGTATACTTGTCCTCAAAAAAAAAAATTCAAAACATCGTTAAGACGTGATTTTCTCCTGAATGGAAAATGATGTTTGTTTTTCACATTGGCATAGAAGGACATAAACAGTGGTCTCCTGAATCCCAGGCCAGGAGTTTAGCCACTCAGCGGTGGGTTTTTCATGCAAATGCAAGCATGACTAGACTAATATGGTGACTATTAATTTTGTTGGTGCTTGATTTCATTCTTGAGAGTGTTTTCTCTTCCAGCAGTAGCTTCTGTTTCGTTATCTCACCTATACCTATATTTTCTCTTAAAATTAAAGAAAGTGAAAAAAGTTGCCCTAAAATTTTGGTAATGTGGTCCTCATTAAAAAATGTGGGTTTTTTTCACTAATCAAAATAATCACTAAAGCCATTGAGGTTTTCTCATCTAGGAGAAATTTAAAATTAAATTTGCAGTTGACATGGCAAAATTAGAGACTTACAAGAGAAACACATGGTGAATTTTCACTAAATTTGATAACAAGGACTTAGTTTTAATCAGTTTGACTATTCCACCATTACTGTTTCATATGGGTGCATGGACAGAGCTTGGCAAGAAAACCAGCAAGTTGGCATATAAGATATATTAGCTGGAATCCAAAAGATTCTTAAAAGTTATTACATTCTATATAGAATATATAGAGATTTTTCATTACAATTTATGTTTATAAGGAGGAAAAAACTTAGTAGCTTTTGTGATGTAGTGCTTTGCTGCTCTCTGTAAGTTTGCCAATAACTTCAAACACTTGTGTGAGAATTGTAATGAGGTTGCTAACACTTTTGTACATTTACCTCTAAGCTTGTGATTTTAATGCCCTTAAATAAGTTCATGACTCCTTACTGCAACTATTTTGTTTGTAGATTATCATATGTCCAAATCCAGTCTGATGAAACAATGTTCTGTATCTAACAGACCTCAAGTATCTGCCGAGTTTAATCCTGTAAATGAGTACAATGAATAACTATCACATCCCCCTTGTGACTTCATGTATCTTTACTCCTTGGCTTTTCAGCAGTGTGGTTTACTTTAGTGAGAGACTCCCCCTTTGCAAATAACTAAAAAGTCATCTTTTTTTCTAGTCTTTAAATGTCATGTGTGTGTTTCTGGAGTTAGGGATTTGTATACCTTTATAACTTTAAAGGAAAGAAGTCTTTTCGGCTTTGTGCCTTTTATACATCCATTATGATTTTCTACACTTTGTTGCTTGTAGTTTAAACTGATGTTTATTGTCAAAATTGAACCATGAACTGAGCAAGAGGCTAAACAAGAGATCATATGCTTAGCCTGGCATGAAACTTTCAAGGATGGGAACAATGAAACAAGGCATATATTAAGATAATTGGCTGAGAATTGCAGCCACCGACTTCTTTTTCAGACCTTTGAGTTTCTCTGAAACTGTTTTAAAAATTTGTGTGGTTATTTCAACAAAAATATGATGCTAATACATGTTTTGTTCTATATTGTGATTGGTCACTTTGTTTCCAAAGATACATCATACATCTAGTAGCAGCATGTGATTTTATGTTTGATTAAAGTTGATCTGCTTTATGCTTATGCATGGTCTGTTGTGGATTCTAATAGATAAGAGCGCGGCCAGGTGTGGCTGTAGAGCTGTCATTATTAAAAAATGGTAAACTCTAAACTCTCATCCAAAACGTGGAAGGTCGAAGAATTGATACAACAGAAATTGATTTACAGTCACTGTCATCTTTTGCAATCGTGTGAAATTCAAAACCAACACAAGGAGTACCATGATTTGAAATTGTTAAGAGGATGTGAGTATGAAAAGGTAATATATAGCCCAATGCAGCTAAAAATTAATTTAGCTACTAATTGATACACAAAATCTTTCTCACCTTTATTATAACTGATGATTTTAAAAATCCTAATGATACTCTTCAATGAAATAAAATAGCAACTGTTCAGACTAGAAATTAGAAAAAGCTTTCTCACTGTATAAGTAGGACTGGTTGCCCACAGAGGCTGTGGTATCACTATCCTTGGGTGTTTCCAAGACTCAGCCAAAGTCATGGATGACAGTGTGCTGATGGCAATCTCACTTGGAGCAGAAGGTTGGCTAGAGACCTCCAGAGGACTCTTTTAACCAGTATTTCTGTGATTATAAGGTATAAAAAATTATTTGCACATAGGGAGTAGAACATAAGCATTTTGCATGGTTGAAAAAAGTTTAAAATTACAGCTTGTTTAATGGTATTTGAGATTATTTTATCCCAATTTTCATGGTTAAACTTGTTTCTAACTAACATAGGCAGTTAAATGAAGAGCTATTATAGAGCATTGAAGGAAGCTGTCTGTATTTATTAGTGGAATTATGTGAACGAATCATAGAATCATAGAATGGTTTGGGTTGGAAGGGACCTTAAAGATCATCCAGTCCCAACCCCCCTGCCATGGGCAGGGACACCTCCCACCAGACCAGGTTGCTCAAAGCCCCATCCAATCTGGCCTTGAACACTGCCAGGGAGGAGGCAGCCACAGCATCTCTCGGCAACTTGTGCCAGTGTCTCACCATCCTCACAGTAAACAACTTCTTCCTAATATCCAGTCTAAATCTACCTTCCTTTAGTTTGAACCCATTCCCCCTTGTCCTATCACTTCATGCCCTCATAAAAAGTCTCTCTCCAGTTTACCTGTCAGCCCCCTTCAGATACTGGAAGGCTGCACTAAGGTCTCCCTAGAACCTGTCTCCATAGGAGAGGTGCTCCAGCCCCCTGATCATCTTGGTGGCCCTCCTCTGGACTCACTCCAACAGGTCCATGTCTTTTACAGACGGTGACTATCTATGCTGTAATGCAATAATGAAACAAACACATATGTATCACTGAAACCCTTAGTTGCAGGAATGTTCCATAGGGAAAACAATAATTTGTTAGGCTGATTAGTCCTTAGTTAGCCAGTTATCAACACCTTGATCTTATGCTCCACCTGCAAACTGCCAAGCAGGAAACTGCAGTTTGCAAGGTGTAGGTTTCATATACTTGCAGTGTTCTGCTTAGCAAGTGTGGTGCTGTATTTTGCTCTTAGTTTCTGGACAAATTTCACAGGGTGGGATTTGCTGTGATAATTTTGTCTGAAAGTGGGGTGGGCATAAGTTATCATTGTGAGATATACTTGGGAAAAAGGATCCTAATTCCTTACTGAACAGATCAGAAGAGTAATTTGGCTATTCTAGAAAGGTCATTAACCAGAGGTCACTGGGACAGCTCAGGCACAGCCTATTTCTATGCTGACCTATTCATAGCCTGTTGAATATCTGAACTACTGTCTTTTACAAAACATTATGTTTTTTTTGCATTGTTTTGAACATAACTGGAGCATAGGAGGTTCCATGTGAATATCAGGAGAAACTTTTTCACTGTGAGAGTGACGGAGCACTGGAACAGGCTGCCCAGAGAGGTTGTGGAGTCTCCTTCCCTGGAGACATTCAAACCCCGCCTGGATGCGTTCCTGTGTGATGTACTCTAGGTGACCCTGCTCTGGCAGGGGGGTTGGACTAGATGATCTTTCGAGGTCCCTTCCAACCCCTAGGATTCTGTGATTCTGTAATAACAATATTGATGCATAATTAAATGTTGCCGGTCAAGCTAGCATTCATTTTCACTCATTGAAAACATTTATTAAACAAAAACTAACCATTTATTAAACAGCTGACCAAAAACATCTGAATGCCTGCTTGGGTCCTGTGGAAGCTACTATTTTTTTATTCCCCCTTTTTCTTTTAACAAAGCCTATCAAGAGTACTAAAGTCACACACATATTTCAAAACAATAGCAGAGTCCTGTCCAACCTAATATGTCATGGAAAATAGTCTCTAATGATAGATCTAATCCTAAAATTAATTTAATTTTGTGCCTTTTGTTTATTTAACAATAGGTTCTTAGAAATATGTCTCCAATTTCACTAAAGAATCCTGTGATTAGGAAATGACTAACCAAAATACCAGATCTGGAGTAGAGGCCAGCTCACACCTCCTGGGGGGTAGGTGTTCAGCCTCAGCTTTGGCTAATGAGCTTACCTGCTCTCAGCTGTGCCTGCCCAGGGGATTAAAGAAGCAAGTATGTGCCTCGGTCAAGAAGGGCAGCATCTGGAAGCACCTTGATGAAAGAAGTGGGGCTTCAAAGAATGAGCTGCCTTCATGAAGAGTGTAGCCGTCTGCAATATTCTTTGGTCAGGAGAATAATTGAATTAGAATTTATGACTGTACTAAGCTTTGAGCAAGGAGTGTCTGGTGCGGACTGGGTGTGGTATTCCACTGTACAGCAGCTGGTACAGATTGCCTTAAAAAATTATAACACTTCAACTCTGATCTAAAATATGAGTTATATTTCCCTTATGGCTAATCCCCTCTCCATGGCCTGGGAGATAACTGATTGTTTTTCTCTCTACTGCAGGTGGTCAATAGCCATATCACCTCTCCCTCTGGTGCCTGTGGAGCACAAGGGGGAATTGAGAATCACTAGTTCCTTTCAAATTGTATAATTCATTAGCTGAACTAAGTTAAATGCAGAGCAATAGTTTTCAGCTAGTCTTGGAGTCTGACTTCTATTTCAGATCCACAGATGGGGTTTGCTGTTCAAAAGCTTGTTTCCCTCTTTCCCGCATGAACTATTACGAGTCAGCTGGTTTTCATCTAGAGGTTAGAAGTGCTGAAAGGAGCCCCTGCTCCCTTTGCTCAGAGCCATGCAGTGCTGTATGCTTCCTTTTGTG
The DNA here is from genome assembly GCA_013398125.1 of Aegotheles bennettii. Classification (NCBI taxonomy): domain Eukaryota; kingdom Metazoa; phylum Chordata; class Aves; order Caprimulgiformes; family Aegothelidae; genus Aegotheles; species Aegotheles bennettii. The sequence goes on from VZRW01003536.1 coordinate 27,827, forward strand.
CGCTGGTATTTGCTGTCTCCTCAATGAACTGACTCAACTCTAACACTGGTTCAGTTAGCTCTTGGCTGGTTTGGCACCAAAGTTGTTTTAAAGGAAATAGCACGCTCACATGGTTGAGAGGAAGCAGTATTGCATCCATTCAATTGTCTTATGAAATGTTTTTCTGACTGTCAATTGACCTGAGAAAAATCATGGCCCTCTGTTAGAAACTTAGTCTGTGAGTACCTCGCTTATATCTTTAGGCTACCATGGCTGTTACTGAAACATGAGTGTGAGCCCTCAGGAGACACGAGTTTGTCGAATGGCTACCCACATGTAAATGTAACAAACTTATTGCACACCTCTCGAGTTATGTCTTTGTGCTGAATTGCAGCTATATAAAGGTACTCCTGTTAAGCTTTTCCTTAGGGATCAAGACATCACATTTCATGTGTAAAGTGCTTTTGATAAAACAGATCTCCCAAAATCTGCAGGATCATTTATGCCCATAATCACCTAAAATAAAAGCTGTTAGTGCTTTTATTTATTTATTTATTGCTGGGTCTTACGAGGAAGAAGAGAGTCTATCACCTTTG